>OX439486.1:1058599-1309365 GCA_949320155.1 Melangyna quadrimaculata
ATTTATTTTATTTATTTTATTTATTTTATTTATTTTATTTATTTTATTTATTTTATTTATTTTATTTTATTTATTTTATTTATTTCCTCCAAAAAAATATTCATTTTGACCCATATCTTCCCCATAACGTAACTTTTAATTTTAGCAATGATCATTGGTAAGTTAGTTCATCATTGAAAAATTAAAAGACATTTTATGATAAAAGTTGTGCCAAATTGAATTTTATTTTACCTAGAAATAATTATTAAGTCAATTCTTCAAAATCTCTCAAAATTGACAAATAATATTTTCAATGATGGTTTTCAATGATTGCTATAACTGGCCCCTTAGATCGTTGCTTGGCTCGGTAAAGATGGGTGTACTCTTGGCTTCACCAGGAATTCCTTTTTTTTTTCGTTTCTTTAAAGCGCTCTCTAGGATGTAAGTCCTTTGGACCCTTTAAACGCTAACAGATTTTTTGTAGATTTTCAAAATGATATTTAATTTTATTTATGCGAAAAAAGAATTATTTGGTTTATAATTTGTAAAATATACAAAATTTTATTTTTCAATATGTTTTTTGTATCGAAACCATTTTATCCACTGCTGGAAGTTTCGAGTAAATCGAGAATAACTTGTATCCCCTAAACGAAAAATCTTTTAGAAAATTGGTATACCTAAATACGTATTTTATTTTTATGATTGCTGAGGCACATTAAACCTTTTACTAAAATATTTTTGTGACAACACAACCACTGATATTTATTAAAAAAAAAATATTTTGATCTTTATTTTGAAAAAATATTTCTTTCGATAAAAAAAGCGACTTTATTCCAAGCGTAGTAAAACCTTCTGAAGCTTAAAATACAGATGATTTTTCCGTCGTGTATAAACAATATAATTCACGTACGATGTGCATGTCTTTCGACAGAAAATCACGTAGTTTCATGTAAAATAAAATATGTGAACATAAAATATTGTTGCAGTCATTCTCCTAATCAGGTTTTAGTTTTGTATAAGAAATGAAATGTTCCACTATGTCATAGCCACTGCACATGCACACGTTTACCGTGCTGTATGTTTTGTATCGTTTCTTTCCTTCTCTATGTTTAAGCCAAACACGGATCGAAATTCTAAGCGCTAGTTTCAATTATGTTCTGTTATCTCTTTATGAAATTTGTTTTCATTCTTTTTTATTTTTGTTCCTTCTTATGCAAGGTACCTACGAAGGCGGAGCCTAACATTTTCGAAAAGAAAGATTATACATACCTGCTTGGAAACATGATCGCCTGGTTCATGGTCGAGAATTTTGTATGAAAATTTGTAATTCCAGCCAAAATAGAAGAAAAACAGCGCTCGTGCTAGCTTCAGTTTTATTTTGTTCACTTTTTCAAGTTTGTTTTGATTCTTATTTTTGTAAATTTTTGTACAAGGTTTAAAGGCGGAGCTTATCTTTACTAGCGCTAGGCTCAATTTAATTTTGTTGGCTTTTATGGCTTTTATCATGTTTGTGTTGATTCTTTTTTACTTTTGCTCCTTCTAATGCAAAGTACCTATGAAGGCGGAGCCTAACTTTTTTGAAAAGAAAGAATATGCCTGCTTGGAAACATGATCGCCTGGTTCATGGTTGAGAATTTTGTATGAAAATTTATAATTCCAGCCAAAATAGAAGAAAAATATCGCTTGTGCTAGAGATTCAGTTTTATTTTCCAAAACTTGAGTATAACTCCCACATTTGGGCAGGTGCTCCAATAACCCACTTGAGTTTATTGGATAGAATTGAAAAGAGAGCTCTTAATTTGATAGGTGAAAGAACTATAACGGAAACATTCTCATCTCTGGAGTACCGTCGAAATGTCTCATGTCTTTCGTTATTTTACCGTTATTTCCATAAGCAATGCTCTAGTGAAATAGCCTGTTGCATTCCTCCCCTTAAACAATTCAACCGTAATACTCGCGCTTCTAGGAATGCCCATCAGTTAACCCTTGAGCCCAATTTCGGACGTACTGTTAAGTACAGAGATTCTTTCTTTAGTCGCACTACTCGAATGTGGAATGCTCTCCCCAGCTCAATTTTCCCTCCCATTGTGATCTACAGACGTTCAAAACCAATGTGCATCGGTATCTCCTTTTAAATCCCCTCCAATCTAGCTAATCGCTCGTGCTGTGTATATCATCTTAAGGGTAGTCACAACCCCTTTTGCACGCGCTAAATATAAAAAAAAAATTTGTTGGCCTTTTCAAGTTTGTTTTGATTCATATTTTTGTAAATTCTTGTACAAGGTTTAAAGGAAGAGCTTATCTTTTCTAGCAATAGGCTCAATTTTTTTTGTTGGCTTTTATCATGTTTGTTTTGATTCTTTTTTATTTTTGCTCCTTCTAATGCAAGGCGGAGCCTAACGTTTTTGAAAAGAAAGAATATCATGAGCGCCTGGTTCATGGTTGAGAATTTTGTATAAAAATTAGTAATTTAAGCCAAGAAATAAAATAGCGCTAGCGTAGTGGAGTTGCGCCTCTGTTCTTAATGTGTAAGGAAATAAGAATTCAGCCTTTTTTGTACACCTATAAAGTATAAATATATTCATTTTCGGAGCATATTTTTTTTCGAATTTGTACACCTACTCATTAAATGTTATAATTATTCAAAAATTTAAACACATACAATACATTATATGGGTGATTCTATAAATGATGGAATTTTCTATTGCCCAGCTGATATTTTGAAAACGGTTCAACCAATCAATCAGAATTTTTTACAGCAGTCAAAACAACAAAAAAATTAAAAAGATCTGATACATTTTCGTTACTCAAAAAATTCTTCCAAGTGCCTAATTCTCAGTCCCCTGACGTGTCCCCCGCTTGTTTTTCAAACAAAAAATCATAACTGTTCTTTTATTTTTGGGTCCACACTAAAACGAACAATAAATGACCTAAGGTGATAAATTTTTATTATGACGTTAACAAATCTTTCATAACTATTTATTTTATTACAAAAAAAATCATTTAACTTTCTCCCTCGGCTTTCTTATCAGTCCCCTGGCAGATTGAAACAGTCAAAAATTTCGATAACTAAGGCACCAATCGAAGTTCCAGATATGGTATATTGAAGTTTGGAGTCTCGCTTACACATAACAGTGAAAGTTCATTGCGTCTATTATGTATGTCAGTTGTGAAGAACACATTTGGGATAGAAAACGTGGAATGTCCACTCAGTTTCTCAGTCCCCTGGCAAGGATTTTCGCACAAATTTTGTATGAAAGCATGAACATTTTTTAGCGCTATTGTATAGGCCTAGTGAAACTACAGTATAAACAATTTTTTTTTTCTTAAGTCAAATAAAACGTTACTATGTTTTTGGCGCAAAAACTATGAAAACACTTAGTCGCCTGGCATTTTTTTTTATAAAATGTGCTTAATTGAGGCAATTATTTAAAAATTCATTACTTTTTTATTTAACATTCCTAAAAAATTTTTTAACACAAAAATGATTTATTTACCACGGTTTTTAGTAACTTTTTATTAGAAACAACAGAGATAAAACTGAAATCTAAATTATAATACAATTAATCTGGATACTTTTATGTATTTTTTTAGGATTTACTATGTATTTTTTGTATACATTATATAAGTTACAATTTTAATAAGAAAACATAATAATTTGTAAGATATTTTATGGTTTATATTAGTCGCCGTAAAAAAAACTAATTCCCCTGACCACACTTAATTTTTAAAAAATGCCCATAAAACTGATAATTTTTTGACTGGCCGTTTTGTGGTACGTGAAAGGACGTTCTAATGTTTCATTTAAGTGTTAGTTTTTACCACTATTTGCTTCAAAAAGTGTCTTGCCGAAATTATCATCATTTTATTCCATAGTTTGTAGTATCAACCATATATTCATAATAATAATAATAATGCATGTAATATAAAATGTATAATCATTTAATTTTGTTAACTTAGTTTTTCGGGGAAAAAAAATGAAAGTTGTCTATGTTTTGATTTCCTCCAATCTAGAACCCGAGTCAATCGGTCAATGATCTACAGGCCTGGAAGTAGATAGTAGAATACCTACAAATGGTCAATTAATGCAAAAATTAATCGCTTTTTTAATAATCTACAGTCGAATATGTTCTTTTTTACGGGAACATGAATTTAGTTGAATTTGTGTTTCCTTTCAAAATAAATAAAAGAAATATGTTCAGGTATGATATACGACCGTACAAACAGGATGAAATGACAACTAACTAAAATTTGAGGTAAACCATACTTTGAACTCTGTCCTTAACTTCTACTGTTGTGTCAAAAAGAACATTTTCGCAAATGAAATTGTACCTATTTTGAAAGACTTTGTTAATCTTGTATTTTTTCAAAAAATTGTAAAACAAAATATAAATCAGCACTGGAAATGCCTACCTTCTACGAAATACATATAGAAATCTGTTTTAAAAGTTTTTTTTAACCATCACGATTGAAGAAAAAACTTTCGATTGTTTCCATTTTCCCTACTCTCTGATTCCAAACGAAAGATATCAGGGAATTTTGTTTCTCTATCCTTCGAATGTGAGAAAAAATACTACTTAGAAGAAAAAGACATTCAAAATGCGAACTCATTTAGCTTGAGGAACTTTTAACCTCTGGAATAAAAATCTCCCGGGGAATATTTAGAATTTGGCTAATTATCTTTTTTTGTATTACTCTTTTTAAATATAAGCTGAAATAATATACTCCTGCCAGAAACATCCGAGTATACCCCACCCTGTCCGAGCCAAGCAACGAGCTAAGCTAGACTGAATCACTTTCACTTGTTCAGATTTCATCTGTTCTTTTTCTAAATTTCTAGGTTCTAGCTCAAGTGCTTTCTTTTGTGCTTTCCATCGTATTCTTTCTTCTTGAATTATTCCAATGTTTCTTTTGAACAAACCCGTTGCCAAGAGGCGGAGCTTAGAACGAAGTACAGGAGTTAGAACTTAGAAGTCGTTGTTTTTGTTTTCTCTCTTACCTTCTCCTTATTTTAAATTGAAAGCTGGGGACATGCTTTGCTTTATGCTCGCCTGGTGCGTCGTTGAGAATTTTGAAGACTTAAATCGAGTTCTCATGCAACTGTGAATACCTGCGATCATGAGTTTTGGTCGACCTGTAGCCCGATTCACAATACGACGAGTAAAATTGACGAGATCGTGTTGTTGACTTATTCAAACGATTCTAACTTTCTATCGGAGCACCGCTTTAGCAAGTTTTATACCTTTTTGAAAACTACAGAAAAACGGTATATTTTTGGAAGATAAAACCTGTATTGTATCATACGAATTTTATTCATGGAGCTCATAAGAAGATTGAGGTCAAAAATTAAGTTTGGCCAAAGTTCAAGTTTATCTTTTAGTTTGTAGACAAATGGTGGTGTAAATGAACATTTTTTTTTTCAGTAAAATAAGTCAAACTATTAGCCAAAGTTTTGGTGTAAAAATTGTAAAAAACAAAAGTAAATTATGGACAGAGTGAGCAAAAAACTGGTTTAACGTAAAGTTTTTTCAAAATTTTGAAAAATAGCCCTTACTCGAAAACTGTTATGATTCGGTATGAACAAGTTACAAAATTCTGAAAGGTCATGACCTGGCCTATCATCATATTCAGTTTGAACCATCCTTTACGGGATACCCTACATAAATATAATTTCATTGTAAAACAAAATTTATATTTTGTAATTTATATTTTGTTTTTGTTGATTTCCACGAACCAGTTTTTTTTTTCTTCATTCTTTAAGTGATTTCTACAAATGTCACGATTTCTTAAACATAAAAAACATCGCCGAGAGCGTCCTTTTTATTTCAATTTTCCTAACTCTGGCGTGACGTAACGACAAGAAACGCTTCATTGTGTATACCCTCGTATAATTTCATGGTTTCAAATCGGTTTTACAACTACGACGAGTTCTCGTCACGCTCACGTCGCGTTTTCTCGTCGCATTGTGAATCGAACTTGTGTTTGTTTGAAATTTTCTAACTTTTTCTTATTCTACGAAAAATTTGTTACGAAGAAATTTTGTAAACAAAATTAATCTACACTAGAATGTGTTGTTTTTGTGAAATATTTATACAAAAAACGGACAGAGGTGGGCCTGGACTCGGACAGAAGTTTTTTTTACCATTTTTATGAAGAAAACCTTAAAAATACAATAGGTATTGGTTTTGCAAAAAAGTAGTGTTCTTACATTTAACAATAACTCATATTTTTAAACTTTTGGCCACTGTCTAGCGATTGAGCATAGCCTAAGCGGATGGAAACGCGTGAGCCGGACACAGGACCCAACACGGGAGTTAAAATCCTTTAATCAGCGATGCTACTGTTAGCCAAGGAAACTGTTGACAATAAGCTCTTTTTTTACAAAATGGGTATACCTCTATATATATATATATATATATATATTAAGTATTTTATTTTTATGATCGCGATGGCATAAAACATTTTACTAAAATATTTGCGTGATACAACCACTGATATTTATCAAAACAAAATTATGATCTTTATTTTGCAAAAGTATACATTCTTATTCTTGCTATAATTTCTTGGTACCATGTGCATGTGTTTCGACAGAAAACCGCACGTGAGTTCAACTTCCTAGCCTTAATGTAAAATAAAATATGTTATCACAAAATATTGTTGCAGCCATGCTCCTAATCAGGTTTTAGTTTTGGTTTAGAAATGAAATGTTCCACTATATCCTAGCAACTGCACACGTCCATCGAGCTATATGTTTTGTTTCGTTTCTTTCCTTCTCTATGTTTAAGCAAAACACACACAGCGTAATTCTAAGCCCTAGTTGCAATTATGTTCTGTTGAAGTTTGTTTTCATTCGTTTTTATTTTTGTTCCTTCTGATGTAACGTATATTCTTTTTTGAAAAAAAAAGAATATGCCTGCTTGAAATCATGAGCGCCTGGTTCTTGGTTAAGAATTTTGTATGAACATTTGTGATTTCAGACAAAATAGAAGAAAAATAGCGATAGCGTTCATCGTACTTGGAAGAACTAGCGCTAGTTTCAATTTTATTTTGTTTGGACTTTATCAAGTTTGTTTTGTTTCGTTTTTATTTTTCCTTCTTATGCAAGGTGTGAAGGCGGAGCCTAACTTTTTTGAAAAGAAAGAATATACCTGGTTTAAAACATGATCGCCTGGTTCATGGTTGAGAATTTTGTATGAAAATTTGTAATTCCAGCCAAAATAGAAGAAAAACAGCGCTCGTGCTAGCTTCAGTTTTATTTTGTTGACTTTTTCAAGTTTGTTTTGATTCTTATTTTTGTAAATTCTTGTACAAGGTTTAAAGGCGGAGCTTATCTTTACTAGCGCTAGGCTCAATTTACTTTTGTTGGCTTTTATGGCTTTTATCATGTTTGTTTTGATTCTTTTTTATTTTTGCTCCTTCTAATGCAAGGTACCTATAAAGGCGGAGCCTAACTTTTTTGAAAAGAAAGAATATACCTGCTTGGAAACATGATCGCCTGGTTCATGGTTGAGAATTTTGTATGAAAATTTGTAATTCCAGCCAAAATAGAAGAAAAACAGCGCTCGTGCTAGCTTCAGTTTTATTTTGTTGACTTTTTCAAGTTTGTTTTGATTCTTATTTTTGTAAATTCTTGTACAAGGTTTAAAGGCGGAGCTTATCTTTACTAGCGCTAGGCTCAATTTAATTTTGTTGGCTTTTATGGCTTTTATTATGTTTGTTTTGATTCTTTTTTATTTTTGCTCCTTCTAATGCAAGGTACCTATGAAGGCGGAGCCTAACTTTTTTGAAAAGAAAGAATATACCTGTTTGGAAACATGATCGCCTGGTTCATGGTTGAAAATTTTGTATGAAAATTTGTAATTCCAGCCAAAATAGAAGAAAAATAGCGCTTGTGCTAGCTAGCTTCAGTATTATTTTGTTGGCTTTTTCAAGTTTGATTTTATTCTTATTTTTTGTAAATTCTTGTACAAGGTTTAAAGGCGGAGCTTATCTTTTCTAAAGCTAGGCTCAATTTTATTTTGTTGGCTTTTATGGCTTTTATCATGTTTGTATTGATTCTTTTTTACTTTTGCTCCTTCTAATGCAAAGTACCTATGAAGGCGGAGCCTAACTTTTTTGAAAAGAAAGAATATACCTTTTTGAAAACATGAGCGCCTGGTTCATGGATGAGAATTTTGTATGGAAATTTTTAATTGCAGCCAAAATCGAAGGAAAATAGTGCATGCGCTAGCGCTAGTTTCAATTTTATTTTAGGGGCTTCGTTTAAATTCTTTTACAAGGTTTAAATGCGGAGCTTATCTTTTCTAGCTCTAGGATCAATTTAATTTTGTTGGCTTTTATGGCTTTTATTATGTTTGTTTTGATTCTTTTTTATTTTTGCTCCTTCTAATGCCGCCTAAAGGCGGAGCCTAACTTTTTTGAAAAGAAAGAATATACCTGGTTGGAAACATCATCGCCTGGTTCATGGTTGAGAATTTTGTATGAAAATTTGTAATTCCAGCCAAAATAGAAGAAAAACAGCGCTTGTGCTAGCTTCAGTTTTATTTTGTTGGCTTTTTCAAGTTTGTTTTGATTCTTATTTTTGTAAATTCTTGTACAGGGTTTAAAGGCGGAGCTTAAATTTTCTAGCGCTAGTTATAATTATGTTTTGTTGGCTCTTTATTAAGTTTGTTTTTATTCTTTTTTTTATTGTTGTTACTTCTTATATAAGGTATGAAGGCGCCAAGCTTTTATAAGAAAAATAGGCCTACTTAAAAATATGAGCGCTGTTGAGTATTTTGTATGGAAATTTGTTATTCCAGCCAAAATATTTTAAATTAATTTTGTTCTTTTTTTTTTTTAAGTTTGTGTTGATTCTTTTTTGTTTGTGTTCCTGATGATCGCCTAGTTTAGTTCGTATTTGAGAAGATGGCTTTAAAATTTACTTGCTTTGTAATTGTAAGGTAATAGTGGGACATTTGCTTACAAACTATAACCAAAACCTCCACTGTTCTTAATTTGATTTTTGTAATAGGAAATACAAATTCAGCATTTTTTGTATATAAATGGCCTGAATATATTGGACAAACTACACATAAAATGTAATAATTCATATACATTACATAGTAGGTATATTATGTAAATACATATATTTTTATAGTAATAATGCATATAATATAAAATTTATCATCACTATATTTTAGTAAAAAGGTGAAAATTGTATATGTTTTGATTTATCTCAATTAAGAATCCGATTCAATGGGTCTGCAGGCCTGTAAGTGGATATCATGTATTGAGTTGATTTTGTGTTTTCTTTTAAAATAAATAAAAGAAATATGCTTGGTCAGGTATGATATACGACCGTACATGTACACACATGATTAAATGACAACTAACTAAAATCTGAGGGAACCCATACTTTAAACTCTGTCCTTAACTGCTACTGTTATGTTAAACAGAACATTTTCGCAAATGAAATGGTATCTTGTAATGTTGCCTTCCATTTTTTCAAAAAAATCTAAAAAAAAAATAATAATCAGCACTGCAAATGCCTGCCTTTTACGAAATACATAGGAATCTGTTACTGTTTGAAAAGTTTTTGTTTAACAATCACGATGGAAGAAAAACTTTGGACTAAAATATTTTGGTGACCAGGACCACTGACATTTATTTAAAACAATTATTATCTATTTTCCATTGTTTTCTTCTATAAAAGCGGAAATAAAAAACTCCTGGCAGAAAAATAATACTCCAGAAATCGTGTCCGAGCCAAGCAACAAGCTAAGCTCGACTGAACTCAACACTGAATCACTTTCACTTGTTCAGTTTTCAAGTTTCTAGAATCCAGCTCTAGCGCTTTCTTTCATGCCTTCCACCGTCTTCTTTCTTCTTGAATTTTTTGATTGTTTCTTTTGAACTGACCCGATACTAAGAGACGGAGCTTAGAATAAGGAATTAGGACAGGAGTCGATGTTTGTCTCTCCTCTTTTTACCTTTTTCTTATCAGAAATTGGAACCAAGTAGTGATGTGCGCACCTGACGTGTTTTGTTTCATGTTCGCCTGGTGCATTGTTGAAAATTATTCGTGTATACTGTATACGATAGTTTGTTAATTAATATGTTTGCAATGCAAAAGCAGAAGGTTAAATAGAATACACAAAACTAATCCTACTAAAAATGTAAGAAAAGGAAAGAAAAGGAGTTGTTATTTTTGTTTTCTCTTTCTCCTTATTTTGAATGTAGAATATGTAACAAACAGCGTTACCACAATGTAACAAGCAGTGGCGGATCCAGGGGGGTGGTTATAGGGGCTAAAGCCCCCCTCCCACAGCCAAGTACTAAAATAATTTGAAATATAGAAAGCAAAACTTTACAACGTGTAGAGTTTTATTTTCGTCTAAAATATTGTTAAGGTGTGAAATTTGATGGACAAAATAACGTGGTTGGGGCTGAACAATTTACATGTTGTAATTTGTTTCTAAGCCCTAAGCCCTAAGCTAAAGCCTGAAGCGAATTCGACAAAAAACAAGTGGGGGGCTATGAATAATGGACATGCTTCATGCAACGACAATTTTCCCTAACAACAAAACCCAGAAAACTGGAAAGAAAAAACAGCTTGGGGTTAATATGGTCTGAGAATATTAGACAGAAAACGTTGTCAGGGTTAAACAAATAACTCCCTAAGAAATAACCTTATTCCAGAGGGCTTAAGTCTAGGGACTGTCAGTATGAAGTTGCGACTAAACCTAGAAAATATAATTACAAAAAACGTGGTTGGGGCTTAACATTAACATGTCAAATTCAACTACTTTTTACACTAAAAACTTAAATAATTTGACAAAAGATACGCAATTGAGGCTAAACAAATGGAGAACAACGGGGTGTAAGGCTTAGTGTGAATGTTTAATACGACATGAATTGTTTCATACGACCTTGGCTGGGGTTAGAGAATTTTGGGGCTTAGTTTTCAAAATTTCAAAGGTCCAAGGCAATTGTACATACAAAATAATTTTGAACTATGCAATTAAATACAAATTCTGTAGTCAAGGAGCTTCATTCAAAATGCGTGAGAAACTCAGACAAATCTTGCAGGTGGACATGAATATTTACCGTCCCTATAGACTCTAGAGTGACGTGCAAATTTATCGACACATTTATTGAGCAGGAATAAAAAGTGTATGTATGTAGCGTACACGAAAATTCATTCACACTTGCAGAATTGGGCCGTGAAGGTTATTTTTTAGTGCCCGACTGAAGACTTGAAGTTTTAATATTTAATTTTTCGATCTGCAAAATATTATTTTCTGTGCTTTCCAGTGACAGTTTAAACAAAACAAGTAGGTACTCTGCTCGTTGTTTGGCTAGTTCAGGAAAATGAGATTTCAGTGGACTGATACTGTCAAAGCACATTATGAGCTTTTGCCAGTAAGACCACTTAAATATAATTTTTCTGAACTAGCCAATTACAAACAGTTTTTAAATTTTAGCAAAAATGTGCAAAAAAAGCATACCTTCAGCTTATTTAAACAAACACTTTTATAATGAAGGAAGGTACCTACTACCTAATCAATTATTACTAAGCAATATAAATAAACGAATTTGTAACGTGGCTAAAAATGTAAGTTATAAAATTAGTTATACTGCCATGTTTTGCTTAGCCTTTATATTGGCTTCTAGCTCTGCTTAAAAATAATTCTCATGTTTAACACATATCAATTCCAAATCCTTGTTATTGTAGGTACTTTATATTGATATTATTATATTTTTTATTATTTTATTATTATATTTTAAGGCGCGATAGAAGCGGATATAAAGGCACAAAAACACGGCTAATATTAAAGAAGGAAAGTGATAACGTCAAAATTCGTTTTCTGTTATATAACTTCATATGTACAAACTGGATCTCCAAACTCCAAGCCCCCCCCCCCACAGCCAAATCCTAGATCCGCTACTGGTTACAAGTGTTACAAAAGTGTTACACTTTTTTAAAATTTTATTTTGTTGTTACTATGTTACTTTTTCCCCCTTTTGTTACACTTTTTCAGTCCTGTGAAGTTAAGCTAAAGAATTGTTTAAAATTGAATAAAAAATGAGAGTTCCCGTTAGCAAACAAAGAGTTCTAGAGTTACACATAATTTTTTTGAATAGTTCTGGCAAATAAAGTGTTAAAAATAGAAAAAAAAGTTTTGTTTGCTAACTTCACGCAGCAAGGACTTTTTCGAGAAAAAGAGTTCTGAGCATGTTATTCAACTTAAAATCAAGAGTTCTAGTTTCTAGAGTTCCTGATGGGTTTAAGAAAGAGTTCTGCAAAATTGTCAAAGTTAGGGCAAATTAAGGTTCCTATTGACAGAACCAAAAATTTTCGAAATCCAAAAAAAGTAAAAAAAAAGGAGATCTGATTAGAGTTCCCGATAGCAAACGAAGAGTTCTGAACATTTTATTGATAACTTTTTTTTCTAAAACTTATTTTTCAATAGTTATGCGCAAATTAAGGTGCCCATTGACTAAGAACTAAACATTTTCAAAATCCAAAAACGGGCTCTATCATGCATTCAAAAAGCAGGAGAGCACTTTGAGCACTTATTATTACTGTATTTGTGTGTACAAGAAATAAAAAATTACTTAAAACTACACAAATTATTGTTTTATTCAAACCCTTTACACCTCAGGCAAAAAATATTTGTTTTTTAATTTTACATGTTTTAGATATTTCCAAGTAACATAAAATGTATGGGTTTTTTGGTGCACTTATTAATGAGTTTTTTTTTATTATTGCTTTGTTCATCAGGTAAAAATAATAAAATTTTATATTTAATACGCATTTTTTGAAAAAAAGGACCTCAAAGCCAAAATTTTGCTCGGGCAAGAAAAATTGAACACCATTTAAAATAGAATATCTGGCAACCCTAAAAACATATCACCTCAATTTAAACGTAGTTTTATAGGTTTGTATTTCTTCTAAGAAAAAAGCCTAAAATAAGGTCCATAACAATAGTACTGTGAGAGAAATTGACCTTAACATAAGACAGGGTACACCAAAGTTAGCCTTTTTTTAAATCGTCAAAAAGTGATGTCAAAGTTCAAAATCGGACTTTACTACAGAACAATTTTTGTTCTAAGAATATTTCCAAGAATCATATCCCAGAGTATGACATAAGAATTACTGGACACCCTGTATATTTTTGGTAAAAATTTGAAATCGAAATCATTGTTTTTTCTTAACGCAAGTTGAAAAACATTTGTTAAGAGTTTTTAATAGTTTCATTTTCAGTTTTTTGCTCTAGTTTCCGTTGAACTTTTTTTTTAAATTTTTATCAATTAATTATGTATAAAATAAAATTAGTCTGAAGTGTTTATCATTTTCCATTCTCGAGATATTCGAGAAAAATGACAATTTGCAGCTCCTTTCTAAATTGCTGTAGTAAAAAAACGGTTTATTGAATTTGTTAGAAAACCTTTTCAGCACGTTACAATATTATCTGTAAAATAAAATATATGAAGTCGAAATCTTTATTCGTGCTCGAGATATGGGGGACGAAAAAAGTACCCCGAACGTACGTACATACACACATACAGACATCTTGCTATTCTGATTCTAGAGTCCTCAAAACGTGAAGATGTCAACATTTTCAATAAAAAATACACATGATAATGAAGACGAAGAAATTTAAATATTAAGAAATGTTAAAATTACTTTTGTTTTAAGTGCAGTGAATGAATATAGGTAATTCAATTAAAAAGTACAAGTAACTTTAACTCACGAAATAAATGTGTTTCGCCCAGATTGACAGTGGGGTCTTCAGTCAGTCTGTCTACCAGCGTTGTATAATATTTAATTACCTGATTCCAAATAACCCATTACTCTTTTAAATATGTAATTAAATAAAATCTAATTACCCATTACATTTTCAATATGTAATTAAAAAATATCTAATTACCCATTACATTTTCCAAATGTAATGGAAAAAAATTAAATTACCCATTACATTTTCAAAATGTAATGAAAAAAAAAATTTCCATTACATTCTAAAAATGTAATAGAAAAAAATTTAATTATCCATTACATTTTTAAAATGTAATTAAAAAATATCTAATTATCCATTACATTTTTATTATGTGATTAAAAAATATCTAATTACCCATTACATTTCTACTATGTAATTAAAAAATATCTAATTATCCATTACATTTGTATTATGTAATAAAAAAATATCTAATTACCTATTACATTTCTACTATGTTATTAAAAAATATCTAATTACATATTACAGTTGTAATATGTAATTAAATAGTATTTAATTACATATGTAATTGGTAATTAGATATTTTTTAATTACATTTTAAGAATGTAATGGATAATTACATTTTAAGAATGTAATGGATAATTACATTTTTAGAATGTAATGATAATTTTTTTTTCATTACATTTTGAAAATGTTGTTGGAATAAAATAGTTAACTTGAAAAATTGCATATTGGCAACCCAACTGCGATAGCTGTCAGTTCACTTGATTTCATCTTAACTCCTTACTCTTTATATTTTGTCACTCAATAAAACTTATCTTTACCGAACGGACGTGTCTTTGTTTGTCTCCGACTTTTTTATTTTAACAAAGGTTATGGGCCCAGTTCTCCAAAGCGTGTTATCTTAGTTTTTTTTTTTTTTTAAATTCTGTTATTCTAAAAAGTAAAAAGAATTAAATTTTTCGGGATGAGTTCCTTAACACAAATAGACAAGTTGTGTGCAGATAATTACGCAACGTGGTCGGTGCAGATGAAAAGTCTGCTTATTACGTTGGACTATTGGACTGTGGTAGAGGTTAAGCGTCCGGAAGAAGCTGCAGAAGAGTTGAGGTGGGAAGGTATAGATAGGAAGGCTCTGGCGTATTTAACTTTGTGCGTTAAACCTTCAGAATTGATCCACATAAAACACTGCAAAACCACAAAAGAAGCCGTGGATAATTATAGGTAGTCTATACAACGCAGATGGTCCTGCTAGAAAGGTTAACTTGTTTAACAAATTTAGTGCGTTTTAAATTTGGGTCTGGCGAAAAGTTCGCTAGCCAAATGAATAATTTCTGTACAATTATTGATAACCTAAATGAAATTGATTTTGCTTCTCTGTAGTCTGCCTGATGACATGGACAGTTTTGTGGTCGCAATTGAGAGTAGAGACAATTTATCTTCATTTGAACAATTGAAGGTTTTAGATGAAGAACGTCGAAGTACCGAAAAAACAGAACGCCCTAATGGAATCGAACATCAAAAATCTAATTCAAAAGCGCGAAATTGAAGAAAGGTTAAATGTTATTCCAATACGATGCTAAAAGGAAAGAGTCTATAGCGGCAGTTTTAGGTTTGTTGCATCGTCACATATGACGAATGATGAAAAAATGTTTTCTTCGCTAGTCCAGTTTGATCAAACTGTAGTTTTATCGTCAGGAGATTTTGTTATCGCAAAAGGGATAGGCAACGTTAAAGCTAGATCGAGTCTTTGTGATGTTATTTTGCGCGATGTCTTGTTTGTACCCAGTTTGTATGGATGTTTTCTCTCAGTTAGCCAGATCATAGAAAACGGTAACACGGTACAGTTTAATGAAAAAGAGACAGTTGTTAAAACAAAAGACATTATTCCGATTTATAGTGCTTAAATAGACGATGGTATATTTTACGAAGTTTTCTGAGAAATCATACCGAGTGTATTAACGTTTTATCAAATAAATACGAGAAACAGGTCAACATGTGGCACTCGAGGTTTGGCGACCTTAATGTAAATGATTTGTGCATGTTGTCTAAAAATGATATGGTGAGGGGTATGACGGTCAAAATGCCAACAAATTTTAGTTGCATGACATGTGCAGTATGCAAAATTAGTAAAAAAAACATTTTCGAAGCTCTCACAAACTTATACTAAAAATGTTATCGAGCTTGTGCATACCGATTTATGCGGCCCAATGAAGGTAGCTTCGCAGGGAGAACACGTTATTTTATTTCGTTCATTGATGACTACTCCAGGTACACAGTGACGCGTTTCTTAAAACATAAATCGGAAGCTTTCGAGATTTTTAAAGATTTTATTATTGAGAGTGAGAAACAAACTGGCCGTAAAATAAAATGCGTAAGAAGCGACAACGGGGGCGAGTATATTAACTCACAATTTGAGAGTTTTTTCAAACAAAATGGAATTCGTCATCAAAATACTGTGAGTTATAGCCCTCAGCAGAATGGTATCGCGGAAAGGGCCAACAGAAAGTTGGTAGAGATGACGTGTTGCATGCATGTAAGTTCTTAAGTAGGTCAAAGTCTTTGGTCTGAGGCTCTTAATACAGCTACCTATATTAGGAACCGATCACCAACAAAGGTTTTAATGGCAAATACCCCTTATGAGTGCTGGTTCGGTAGAAAACCATCGGTTTCACACTTAAAAGTTTTCGGCAGTGGCTTTGAACAATCAAAGAACCAGATCGAAATTTGATTCAAAGGGCACGAGGCTTATATTCGTTGGTTATGCCGATTCGTCGAAAGGGTATAGGCTTTACAATAAGCTACGAAAATCGATTTTAGTCGCGCGAGATGTCATTTTTTTGAGAATGAGGAATCTCATAGTAGTAAAGATGACTTGGGCGACCAGAAGCTGGAAGTTACAGATGAATTTTTTGTTTTCCCATCAGTTACTGAGGCCGTCCTTGGTACTGCGGTTGTTGTTGCCGCTCAAGACGAATGTGTTGAAGATGTCATTGCTGCTGAGGCTGTTGTTGCAGATGAAGGTGTCGTTGTTGCTGCAGACGAAGGTGCTGAGGGTGTCGTTGCTGCTGAGGCTGTTGTTGCAGTTGAAGGTGTCGTTGCTGGTGGAGACGAAGGTGCTGAGGGTGTCCTTACTGCCGAGAGAAATCCGATTCCAATGGATTCTAAAGATTGTTCATCATCAGAAGATGAAGATATGATTAAAGCAGGGACTCGGAAAAGGGACAGGCCTAGAATTATAAGAACTGGAAACGTGGGATGCCCGAGAAAAAAGTATATCACCGATAATCGTGAAATGTTGAACACTGTGAAATTCAACCCAACCAATGTATATGAGGCAATGAAATCAGAAAATAGTGTGAAGTGGAAACACGCCATGCAGGCGGAGTATGGATGCTTAAAAATAAAACTTGGGAGTTGTAAGATCGTCCGGGTGATAAAAATATAATTGGTTCGAGATGGGTTTTTACAACCAAATTTAGTCCAGATGTCACGGTGGAGAAACTGAAAGTGCGACTAGTTGCCCAAGGCTGTTCTCAAGTTTACGGCGAAGATTTTTATGAGACCTACTCACCTGTCGCGAGACATGCACCTACACGTCTTATATTGGCGCTATCAGCTAAACACAAGTTGCTGGTCAACCACATTGATGTCGTTTCGGCATACCTGAACTGAGAATTGGAAGATCTGAGAATTGGTCAATTTGGTTGGAAGTTGCTTGTCTGTCAGTCGACACCCAACTGACTTTGTGGCACGTCTTATGCTCGAACATGGTCCCTGCAATAACAAGGCCGTTGGCGTTGCAGAAATCGTTCGCCATTGTCGTTTCGGTTACCAACACCATGTTTTCCCATGACATGCCTTAGCCCAGTGTTGTCATTGCCAACTTTGGCATTTAAGTCTCCCATCACCATAATTATATCACCTCGTGGAACGCTATCATAAGCAGCACTCAGCCGGTTATAAAAGGCCTCCTTCTCCTCGTCAGAAGAGATCAAAGTTGGGGCGTAACACTGTATGATGGTGACGCGACGTACTCTAGTCCGGAACCTGGCTTTCAGGATCCTGTCACCTAAAGGCTCCCAGGAAATTAAGCTTTTGAGAGCTGTTTTGGAAAGCAGCAATCCAACGCCAGATTCCCGAGCGCTTCCAGGTGTTTTTCCGGAATAGAATAGTACAGTGTTACGGGTTGGTGACTTAAACTTCCCCGAGCCCAGCCATCTAACTTCACTTATCCCTAAGATGTCCATCCTATACCTCATGAATTCCTTCTCTAGTTGCAGGAATCTGGCATTCTGAGGACCTTCTTTTCCATTGTCAAGAAGCGTCTTCACATTCCAGAAACCAATCTTTGTCCGGGTACAATAGCCAAAAGTCGTCAACGAGTTATCATTAATTATCCGAGGCGTAGTGTTGGTTTCGGTAGCGGGTTGATTTCAGTTACGGAGAATGCTAACCTCCGTAACCTATCCTAGAAAGCTAAGCCTTTTCGCACTTGTAATTTTGGCCTATTTATGTATATTGGGATACACAAATAGTTGCCCGGGGACCACCACGAGGAGGTAAAACAAGCACTTCATCGTGACTGATTGTTGCGCTACTGGCCCAGACCAAGTTCTGAGCAATCAATAGTTTCCCGATCAGGCACGATGCAGGTCGCCCTTATAAGATATACAAAATTATAAAAATAAAAAATAATTCACTTTCATCACAAAATAAATTGTTAAAAGAGAAAATAAAGAATTTGCCATAATGCAAAAAATTCATACCTTTTGAGTGTATTTACTTAAAAAATTGTTAAAAGTTAATGAAAAATTTAAAAATTTTGAAAAACTAATGACACAATTAAAGGTGTTACATTCTTCTACAAATATTTTAGTAATTTTATATTTGTAAATCTAAAGGGAAAAAAAGGAGGGGCAATTTAATAAAATAAATCACAATAAAGCTCCATTTAGCCAATTTAAATAGGCTTCAAACTTGAGTAATACTTAATAGTTCATAACAATTGATACATGAATTTGAGGTAGAAATATATAATGTAAATTGCTGTGTTAGAGGTTTTGCAAAATCTTAGTAAAAATTCATAGACAAAATGTGATTAAGTGAAAAATCAATTCGATTTTTGGTACTTTCAGTGCAAAACTTAATACAAAATTGATAAATTTTGAAAAACAAAACCAACACACCAATTGATCTAATCCTCTTCTTAAAGTTAGTAAAAGTTAAGTGATTATTACAACAAAAGCTACTCTAAAATTAGTTTTATTGATTTATTTACCAACAAAAATGCAGAATCGATCATGCTTTTTCAACGACTTTTATTTTTATATTTTCACCACGCCCATAAAACAGTCTAATAAACATTTTGATATATAAATCATAACTGTGCGTTGCTCACAAGCTTCACAAAATAATTTCAAATATTAAAATTTTACATTAGAAATATTTTTACAGAGGAATCCAGAAAAAAATTTTAAAATTGTCAATTTGTCTGCATAAAATTGGCTATAAATCGGAAAGTACTTATGCGAATTTCATGGAAAGGTCATTGTCTCACTACTTAAATACATACAAAACATTAATAGATGTCCATACAATTTTAAAGACTAATACGCTTAAACAGATAAAATAGCATTATTTTGGCTAAATAGTCAATATTATAATTTTTTATGCAACCGATTATCAAAATTTAAATTTTGTAATAATCTGTATCAATTAACAATTATTTTGGTATATAAAACATATTTCTATGATAACCACAAGCTTTAATTTGGATTTTTAAACATAACTGAAAGAAAAATTTTGCAAAAATCCAGTCTCTTGGTCGATAAATTTTTTTCTTTTTGCTAAAATATACGTAAAATACCTGTACATGGCCATAAAATGGGTAATACTTTTTTGATATTTATAAGTGAGGTATCAAATGAAAGGTTATAAGACATAAAAAATTATAAAAATAAAAAATAATTCACTTTCATCACAAAATAAATTGTTAAAAGAGAAAGAATTTGCCATAATGCGAAAAATTCATACCTTTTGAGTGTAGTTACTTAGAAAATTGTTAAAAGTTAATGAAAAATTTATAAAATTTGAAAAACTAATAACACACAATTATAGGTGTTACATTCTTCTACAAATATGTTAGAAATTTTATATTTGTAAATCTAAAGGAAAAAAGTAGGTGCAATTTAATGAGATAAATCACAATAAAGCTCCATTTAGCCAAATTTAGAGGCTTCAAACTTTAGTAATGCCTGATAGTTCATAACATATGATACTAACAAATGATATAGACTACGGTAGAAATTTATAATCTAAATTTTTGTATTAAAATTTTTGCAAAATCTTAAAAAAAAATCATATTAAAAATGTGATTTAGTGAAAAATTAATTCTATTTTTGGTACTTTTAAAGCTAAAGTTAATACAAGATTGATAAATTTTGAAAAACAAAATGAACACACCAATTGCTCTAATCCTCTTCTAAAATATTGCTAATAAATATTAAGTGATCATTTCAACAAAAGCCACTCCAGAATTAGCTTTATTGATTTATTTACCAAACAAAATGCAAAATGGATCATGGATACAAAACATAACTGTGCGTTGCTCACAGGCTTCACAAAATAATTTCAATTATTAAAATTTTACATTAGAAATATTTTTTACAGATAAAATCCAGAAAAAAATTCAAAATTGTTAATTTATCTGCATAAAATGGGATATAAATCGGAAAGTACTTATTCGAATTTCAAAATTTAGATGTCTTTGGAAAGGTCGTTGTCTCACTATTTTAATACATTCAAAATATTAATAGAAAACCATACAATTTTAAAGACTGATTCGGCAGGATTATGAACATGTCCAGAAAAAATCCAATGGAGTCCGAAAAATCTATTTGAACAAGACATGAGCGTTGTACAAAGCTTAGCTATGAGATTTGACGTTTCAAGTGCGTATGAGTTTTTTGCCTGGTTTTTGTTGAATGTGTAAGTGAATGTAAGAATGTTGGAAAATATAATAAGTAGTGATGAAAGGCTAATGAATGGCATGATATAATTCTCAAGTAAGTAAAAATCCGCTGGTTGTTGATTGGATTGTGGTGGAAGGTAAAACCTTAACCAATCATGTTTGATTTACATGGTCGGTGAAAATTTAGTTATGCTGAAATCACAATCTCCCAAATCAGTGAGAAACATTCGCTCTGTAGAGTAAATCATTCACATGTATAACAAAAATGGTAACAGCAATGCTATAAGAGCAAAAACTGCCGTATTACAGCTCCTCTCTTCTGTGCGTTGCAGGTGTCGAAATGTCAAAATCTAAGGGCACCAATCGATTAAGGAGGGTTTTATTACCTAATGTCTCGGCCAACACTTTAGCACCAACAGAAAATAAGAAATTTCACTTTTCAATTTGAAAGGTGTCGAAATGTCAAGATCTGAGAGCGCCAATCGATTTAGGAGGTGGATTTTGCACTCTAAGTCCAGTGGAAATCAAAAAAATCGCACTTGACAGTTGACAGTGATGATGGTGAAATGTCACACCTTTTGCTTTGACAGTTGATAGTTGGGGGTGAGATAGCAAACCATACAAATTTTTCAAAAATTTTCTTACAAGTAGGTGTCTTTAGCATAGATATTTAGAAGTACGTGAATAAGCTTTTATATTTATAATAATTAACACTTGCACAATATTTCTATCCTTTGAAAATTGAGAACATGAATGATGTTGAAAATTTATTGATGACGGGAATAAGTTTTCCTGGAGAATCGGGCGGTCAATTCATCGAATTTATTTCAGAGATATTCACGGGAATAAGTTTTCCTGGAGAATCGGGCGGTCAATTCATCGAATTTATTTCAGAGATATTCACGACAGCAGAAATATTTTCAAGGAAAACTATTTGCCACGGGAAATTTTTTTTCAAGATTTGTTAACAAACTATCCTTTATCAAAAGGGACCCGGGCAACGCCGGGTGTTTCCGCTAGTATTATATATATATATAAAAAATAAAAATATATAAAGTTCATTTAAAAAAAATAAATTAATTAATTTAAAAACAAAATAATATAAAGCTATATAAAATAGTTGTAGTATAAAATTATTAATACACGCAATAATGTGTTATTCCCCTTATGTTTAGGTTTCAGAGTTTCGTAGCTAGGTGTCGCTCACCGAGCGCGAAACACTGAAACTGAAACAAAGAAGCGAGACAAAAGGTTGTTGGTCTCGCTCTTAGTTTAAAATTTGTATTTTAACGTCCATTCTAGTTCTCAGACGTGTCTAAGCAAGATATATAAAAGTGCTTAAAAGCTAAATAATTATATTTGTTAAAAAGGACAGTAATTTTGTAAAAAATAAATATACCACAAAGTTAAATATTTTTTTGTAAAAAAATTAATATTTGATTGTAAAAAAGTTAATTTTTTTTGTAAAAAGGTTATTTTTTTAAAAAGTTAATTTTTTTTGTAACAAAAAGTTTTTTTTTTTTTAAATCGCATTGCAGCGTTATACAGTCAGTGAGTCAGGGATAAGCGTAAATATTTATTTTAATACTTACATTTTCCCCATCTGCGTTTTAAAAATTTTGCGAAATTTTTGCTCTGTTCTTTATTTTCGGCCTCAACAATCCTTCCTCAATTCTGCCCCGAAGACTTTTTTTATCATAAACACTTTCACGAAATACGTCACTTCTATTCAAACTGATAGCTATTTATACTTAACCAACTTAACCAACTTAACCTTTTCCATTCTATTAAAATTTCCATCTCCTGTGTCTGTGTAAGAAGGCACTTAACCCACAGTTACAGTGTGCAATAAGAAAACCTGCACGCTCTGACCCATATGATTCCGTAGAAATAAGTTTTTTTTTAAATATTTTCCCATGTTAGTTTCGATACTCATTCAGTGTGTAAAAAAAAAACTTGCACATTCATTGACTATTTTAGTTGTAGGTAGCACAGCAACCTACCTGTTCTCTTTTTCGGAGACATTTTTTTGTTGTTTTTTTTCGTAGATGAGAAGTCACATACAGAAGAGGTACGGTGCATAATACAAAACCTGCACGTTCTAGCCCACATGATTCAGTATGAATAAGTATTTTACGTTGTCATATTCTCTATGTTAATTCTGGAACTCAGTGTGCATGTAATAAATCTTGCACATAAATGTGGTGGCATGGAACTTTTTGTGTTGAGATTTTTTCTTCTTTTTTTTTTGTACGAACTAGGTGAAATATTTGGGAATTAGGTACGTAGGATTGAACTAGCATGGGTCAAGTGGGATTTTTAATTCTACGATAACTTGAGTTAATTATTCCTTGAATGCAACAATGAAGGTGATGTTAGTTAGCATGTGCAAGAAATAACTTAGCACGGTTGTGATGGGTGTTATTTGAAGAATGTTTGTGGTTAAAATGCAAATGGCAGTACATATTTGTTTGCGCAAGATCAGATTACATTTTCTTGCTCCTGGTAATGCGCCCCAGAATTGTGCGCCTTGTGCACTTGCACATCTTGCACATATGGTTGGCCCGACCCTGGTTGAGGTTAAGAAAACCAATTCTGCTGGCAAATTGTAAAAGCTCCAAGAAAACCATGAAAATTTTTTGTTAACAACTTTTTTAATGCGTTACAAATTTTCTGCTTTTGTTACGATTTTTCTAAATATTAAACATGTAACAAAAAACCAGAGATATCGAGGATCAAAGCCTCAGAGGTTACAAAAATTACAACTTGTAGGTTAGAAATCTAGCTAAACGATCCGGGTTCTGGCATTATTAGAGCATTTATTGTTCTAAGCCCAAAGACAAATTAAAAAAAAAATCGTTAATTTTAATATCGTGTTAGTTTTGTACTGTTCTGAGTGAGATGCACAGACACTTTTTCCATCTAAATATTTCAGAAGTAGACAATCTAGGCTTCAAAATTCCACCACGAAGTTAAAGCCTTTCAAAAATCACTACTAAAAAATGAATTAATATTTTGATGATTCATAATCTAAAATAGTTCACAATAAAGTTTTTGTAAGAGGCCCCCATATCCTTACGAGTCCAGACTCCAGGGTCCCCAATTTTCGAAAGCAGTCTCTGCAGACCATACCGAGATTTTAGTTACAAATTAAACATCACATTCATTAACATAAAATTAGTTATTCGTTCTCTACAAAGCCTGTGCCTGGTATGTACTGTACATATCTCCGAGTTGAGTGCAAGAATCTTATGCCTGATGCTCGCTTATGTATAATGTGACACCTCTGGGCTGGCCTCCGGGGCCTGTGGGATACAAATTTTTAATTCAATTCACTAATTTATTCTCACTTCGTACCTACATACATATACATATAGATAGAGGTTTTTATTTTTCATTACAAGCAAGAAGAGATATTGAATGACTGTGTGTCAAACTGGTGTTAAATTTAATCTGGTGTTCTTTAATGTTTTTAATTTACAAAAAAATGTAACCTGAATTTTAATAAGTAATAATAACAATGAATATAAAACCACTGTCGCGACTCGCGGTGGTGAAAGAGGTGTGTGTAATGGTTATGTATAGCTACATGGTGTTAATATTTTACTTTTAATTACATAATGATTTAAACTGCACAAACTTGCTTTCGTAGGTAACAACTTTAACGTAGCTAGGAATTAAAATGTATGTTATAGTTCATTAAAAATAAACTGTCAAATCAAGTTTAACAATTGAAGGAACCTCTTGTATACAAAAATTGGTCAAAATGGATAAAGCTTTGCAAATCAAAAAAATCGGTTCTATGGTAGGTAGGGTAGGGCGGGGATAGTTGGACCACTTTTTTCTGGAAGTGTTATAACTACCAAACAAATCATAATACAACTATAAGACTAGGATCAATTAAAAGAAAGACATTTTAGCCCAGGAAAAATGTACAAAAAGGCAAATAATTGTACTTTTTCTGCCAAAAAAAATTCAAGTGAAGGTCTTAAGACGCAATTGTCTTTATTTTGGCATACAAAATACAGTCGCGAAAGGCCATTACTAAATGGTGTGCGCGTCAATAGTTAATCAAGATTAAATGTCGAAAATATCAGTTTTCGCATAAAACTCGGAAACGGTAAATGCTATCGAAAAGTTTTTCATGCCAAAAAAAAAAGTTGTAAAATTTTTTTTCTTACGACCCACCGTTAATAAGATATCGACATTTCAAAAAACGAAAAATGTCGAAAATTGTCGTTTTTCACGTATAACTGGTTCAAATTTTTGAAAACATCTGAATACAAAGTTTGTACATTATGTGAATCCCTACTAAAAAACATTATTATTTTTTTCTTAAAAAACAACCGTTTTAAAGATAAAATATTTTTTAAAGCTTGACAAAAAATTCAAATTTGTTTTTTTTAATTTTTACTCTTAAAAGCACAAGTTTTCGAAAAAATCTTACGCTCAGTTTTAATATCATAATATTCTCTTCAAAAAAAACTACAACACTTTTTTCCATGCGACTTATGAGTCGCAAGATATTGCCACTTCAATACTGTCAACTGTCAAAAAAAAACGGTTTTTTGCATATATCTCCTGAACCGTAAACTTAATCGGAAAATTATATTAACAAAATTTATACGTTATGTGATATTATATAAACATGCATTGACAGTTTTTTTCTTCAAGAAGCCATAATTTGTATGATATCAATATTAAAAAAAAAAACACTGAAAGTAGAAAATATTGGTTTTTGGCTCTATACTCTTAAATAACGAATTTTTCGGAAAATATTTTATAACTATCTTGTAGGTTTTAATAACATAATCTACAAGTTTTGCATGAAATACTTTTCGATAGCATTTACCGTTTCCGAGTTTTATGCAAAAAACTGATATTTTCGACATTTAACCTTGATTAACTATTGACGCGCACACGATTTAGTAATGGACTTTCGCGACAGTATTTTGTATGCCAAAATAAAGACAATTGCGTCTAAAAACCAGAAAAAGTGCAATTATTTGCCTGGGCTATTTGGCTTCTAAATGCAATTTGAAAAAATTTAAAATGTGTAACAGCTGAAGAATTTTTTATCCTCAAGAGCACAATTAGGTATATCTAAAAATAACAACAAAGCCATCAATTATTAGAAACTGAATTTTGTTTTAAATAAACTTTACTTGAAAAAGTATTTATCATTATTTTTCAGTAGAAAAAAATATATTTAAAAAAAAAAAAATTAAAATGATTAAAAGCAAAGAGTATATAAACGAATTCAAACAAAAACCTCTTCTTGGATAAAATAGGATATAGAAATAGTAAATACGTAAAACAATAAAGTAGATTTACGTATCGTAATGCTTTTGCAATTGATGCAAATAAATACTCGTATGACTATGTCCACTTTTTAAGCCTTTTGTATGGGCAAGCATAGCAATCAACCCATGAATTTGTATATCAGCCAGCGGGGCAAGTTGGACCGCCACCGGTCCAACTTACCCCACACCTAGTCTTATGCACATATTGCGTCACTTAATAAAAACCACTGAAAGCGTTCAAACTTTAATTACAGAATATTAATATACAATAACAGGGCTCAAGAAAATACTATGGCTTGAGAGAAACAAACACGTTTTTTTTACTTTGGCACCACAAAAACACAAATCAGTGTGTGGCTACCGTTCTACTGACAAAACGCAACTGAAACTATTTTTGCACGTGCTTAATAATGAGAACACTTCATTCGTTATTAATCATGTTCGTGTAGGACTTTTATTTTTCGAGTATAATTCGCGTGGTCCAACTTGCCCCATGGGCCAACTAGCCCCGCCCTACCATACCGTTAATTTGTTTTACCAAAATAATTAGCTTACCTTAACAAGCAATTGAAATTTTTTGTATCAAATCGTCAGAGCCGCTTTTAGATAAATAAAAATGTTTGTATTTTGGTTGCAGGTACCGTTATTTCTTCCGTTAAACAATAATTTCAATAATTAATAATAATTTCTTCAGGGAATCCCCTAAACTCCTTAAACCCAAAGTTTGAAAAAATATGTGGACGAGCTGCGTTTTTCAATAATGAATAATATGTGAACGAGCGAAAAATCCAAAGTTAATTTTAAAACTCTAAAAGCCATGTTAATTGTTAAATACAATAACAATTTAAGCTGCCTTGAATTTAAAAATTATTTAAAAGAAAACGGACAATTATAAAATATTTTTTCAGCACAAAAGTATTAGGAAAAATATTTTTTACGTTGTAAGCTTGGCTTAATCTGCATTACGATATGTTATGTTTTTGTAGTTTTAAATAATGAACCCTTACATATTGTTCATTTTAT
The DNA here is from genome assembly GCA_949320155.1 of Melangyna quadrimaculata. NCBI lineage: Eukaryota > Metazoa > Arthropoda > Insecta > Diptera > Syrphidae > Melangyna > Melangyna quadrimaculata. The sequence continues at coordinate 1,085,599 of OX439486.1, forward strand.
AATTTAAAGACTAGTTTGTTAACAGAAGACTGAATTATTTTATTAATGAAATAAATGTTAAGTTTTAAGTTCCTTTAATTTTAAGAGTTTCTTTTCGTTTCTTTTTCTGTTATTTTGTCTCTCTTTTTTAATAGGTATGTATGTACGTATAGATATGTATCAAAATAAAAACTAAGGAATAGAATAATATTTTTTTGCTCCCAGAAATATTGTCACCGTACCTCCATATATAATACATTTATATAAGCAAGTAAAAAAAGTTTATTTATAATACAAATTCTATATACTACTGAAATAGATCAGCCAAGTAAAAGACTTAGCATTATTTAATTGGACTTGTTGAATTATTGATTCAATATAGCTTATCGGCCTTTAGTCCATACAAATTGGCGTTTCGTCGTATTATAAAAAAACACTCATATGTAAACAATGCCAGGCCACGGGTAACAAAAATTCCAACAATTCTTGAATAGAAATTCTAATTGGGTTGGATATAGTTCACAATTGATTTTCGCTGTAAAATTGATGTAAGCTGGACTGAACTTAATAAAAATTGCGTCTTGACAAGGCCCTCACTGTTAACTGAAGAGTCCAAGTGAGAACGCCGGGACGAAACGCCAATTTTTATGGACTAAAGGCCGTTAAAAGCTATATTGGATCTCTATTACATTCAGAGTGAAAGATAATTATCCTATCTTTCGCGTACCTACTGACTGTTTTTATTGGATTTTTTTATTAGTTACATATCTTTATTCTTTACAATATTATTAGATTACTAGTTGCGGAAAAATCTTCATGCTAAGATTTTGTTTTAACTACGAGTAGCTACATGAAAAAAAAAAAAATTAATAAGTAGGTAGGTATATGTACAGAAGGTACAGGTCTACACAATACTGCAAGAAATGAATGGTAAAGTACAAAGTTGAGGAAAATCAAGCTAATTATTCAAAACGTATTTGCCACACGCTGGCGTTAAATTATACATACCTACTACCATAGGGAAATATGCATGATGTTAGTCATGAACTCATTTCCGGATCATCTTTTTGAATCTCTTCTCATAAAAAAAAATTGAATTAAGCATTCAAATCCTCAAGGACTTAATTAATATTTATATTTTGTTCGTCTTCATTCGTATTTTTTTTCAACCCTCAATGCCTCAATGGAAAAGTCTCAGCAGCATTGATTTGGCTGTGGTGGTACGCATCTATCTTTGCAATTGTTAGTTTTCATGTAAAAGGATATTTTTCTCATGAAAAATAACTTTCGAGTTAATCAAGACCGTGCAGTAAGTATACAGCGTGCTGTGCTACCGGCTACAAGGCAGGGATCACAAAATATAAAAATTAAGCATACAAAACCTCATTATGACTGCGTATATGAGTCGTAGTCGTCATCGTCATCCTTGTTATGGCTTGGTGCGGTTGCGGTGGAATAGGTAGGTATGTAGGTATATCGCTTCTCCCACTTTTATCAATATTTAATGATAACAAAAGTTGAATAATAAAATTATGCGCAATTGTTTTGTTATTCATGAAAGAATGAATTTAATTTCTCCTTGCTCATCAATTCCGTGAGTTATACAAAAGAATCACATTGTTATGTGCGCCCTTCCGATTCCCGCTAAGAATATAATAAAGAAATGACAAAACAACAAGACCAAAAGGCATAGGATATCTTTCAATATAAGACACAATTACATACAAAATACCTGCTGATACTCAAGAGATAGATACGACTATAATTTTTCTTGATTGCAATTAAATGAAAAAAAAATTACATAAATATTACCTACCCAACCCCCAGAGATTGAGCTTTGACAATGACAATTGACAAAAACATATAAATGTATGTAGATGTGTGTATAACGTGTGAGTAGGTATAGAATTAAAAGATGAGATTGCAAAAAATCAATGTAATCAACTTTTATTAAAAGCTGATACCAAAGTCACTCATTTGATCATTCTTTCACTCATCCCACCCATCATCCGGTCATACTTTTCGTCCTGGATTAGCTAAGCTGATGTTCATTGATGGGAAACTGGGATATCATATCCTTTCCGGCATAATATGTCGATGGGGGAGCAGGCAGGGGAGCAATATGAGGCTTTTGTATAATGAATTCGACTGATATGCGGTCGGTCCTGCCGTCTTGGATTAGAGCATGGGAATGTGGAGTAGACTGATATCTTTTGTCAAGTATTATGCCCTTCAGTTGTTTAATTGTAGTGTAATTAATCTTCTGCGAGTGAATTCTTTATGGCACACACAGACAGGATGACTACTTGGCGGTGCGGTGCGGTGCTTTGTCTTGACAAAGCAAGTATACCATAATAACTAGCAAGGGGTTTTAGAGTTTTCCTCTAAATAATGACTTTAAGAGTTATTCATCGTATACTTAACATATTTATGCTGAACACTCTTTTCTATAAAAGGCTTTTGATTATCTCTGGATGCGTAATGTTCTCGCCCTCGTTTGTATAAACTTTTGCGCGTTAATGTAGGTAGGTACTTCTGCTTATGTTTCAAATTTCTACTTTTGTTAATTTTCCGCACTTGAAGGTTCTTTTTAATGATGTGATGATATGATTTTAGGTTGTTTCTTCTTAGGGCAAAGTATTGGTTTCATTCAAGGAAATTCACAGTTATGCTTTAACCAATCATAACAACGATAGTGATCAACAAGCTCAACAAAGTGGAGCGTTGATTCTATCTGAGAATGTGTCTTAGTGATGCAAATTCCTTCATCTGACCTCGTTAGAAGTTCTAAATAACCTTTCCTTGTAACTTGGAACCCAAATTTTAGTTGCGTCACTTTAAGGTATAGGGACTCACCTACTTAATTGACCACCGTGCCAGTAACAGTATGCAATTATATCGTCTTGTATGAACTGGACATGCACTCCACATGTCTTAGAACATTTCTCATGTCAAACTATTTATAGACTTGAACCAAAAGAGCTGGAACGTGCTATCATCAGTCCTCTATTAAAATTTCAACCATAAGTATCTTAAAAAAATTAAAATAATAAAAACTCCTTGAACCCATTAACCGCCACATCCCAACAACAAAAAAAAAACAAATGTATATACAATTTAACACGAATTCCTTTGCAAATAATGAAAACAACCATAAACAGTCGTATTTGCATACGTGTATATACGCCGTATACGTGTCATATGATAACACCTTGTCGAATCAACGTTTTAAAGAAGCACCAAATTCTGGGGTCTGGGCACAATGTGGGCACAACAGCAAGTCGCATATAGAACATGCGACATAACATCGGGATGAGGACAGAAACACAAACAAACTACAATCCCAAATGGAACTGCTGCACAAACTTTGTTTTTTTTTTAGTGGCGCGCAGGCGCGCGCGTTAATCGCACAGGAATACTAATTTAAATAAGAAATTAATTTGTCGGAAAGCAAAAGTCTGATGTGCGCGATCTGTGCCTAAGATATCAAAGGAAGCCACGAGCAAAAAAAATGAAATATTTAAGGAGAGGCCTTTGCAAAGAAGCACATAAAAGAGGAGATCCTTTTGCTTACACGTTACACGGCTGATCTGCGCTCATCTCTTTATTAATTAATTTTTTTTTGTCGGTAGGTTTGTAGTACGTGGAGTAGGAGCATCATGGAGCAAAAGCATATGAGATGGCACTTTGTTGCGGTTGTGGGCTATTAATGTTCAATTTGAAGGAAAAAAGTTAGAACGAAAATACATACAGTATATACTTTTTTAACAAACTACAAATTATTTTTAGTCCAGTCAAATCGTCACCTGGAGTGCCAGTTTCAGTTAAAAATATAGAAGTTTTTTTCTCACTTGTCGCTGAATCCGAATTTCAACTTTGCTACTTCCTACTGATATGGCTTCACAGCGAAAATGTTCGACTTTTCTCAGTTTTCTGCCAAAAAGTCAACAAAAAATACACTGTTTGAATAAAATTACCTTCTTTTTTTTTGTAGAATTAACGGTTTGGCCACTAGAGTACGGTGAAAAAACACTAAAATTTCGTACTTTTTTGAAAACACAGTTCTCTCGTTAGATTTTTGCTTGAAATATGCTTCTGCTTAAACAACAAAGTTTGTCACCTTCATCACTTAAATTGGCGAAAAAATGCACCGGCTAGAGCGTGACGAAATTAAATGTCACCGTACTCTAGTTGCCAAACCGTTAGCTCTACAAAAAAAATTGTATACCATTTTTTTAAGGAAAAGTTATGTTCTATAAAGTGTAGAAGGTAATTTTATTCAAAAAGTGTATATTTTGTTGACTTTTTGGCAAAGGTCGAAAATTTGAGGTTTTTTGAGATTTTCTCCGTGAAGCTATATCCGTAGGATGTAGCAAAGTTGAAATTCAGATTCAGCGACCCCTAAAACATTAAAGACGGGTGAGAAAAAAACTTCTATATTTTTTTCCTGACCAAAACACCATTCGACTGGACTATTATGGGAAGGGAATTTTTTAGAGACTCTTGAGGGGTCAGAGACTGCACTTCTGAAATAGAATAATCGTTGTCTTTAGCCTATATTCAAAGTTCATATGAATTTTCACTTAAAAATTTCTTTTTGACGCACTGGGTTCATAATTTTCATACATTTTTACACGATATTGCCGATATTTGCCCATCACTATCTAGCAACTACTACACTGAGCAAATTACAATAGGTTTTGTTTTGCTTTCTATTTTTACTCAAACTCCTACTAAAACATTTCTAAGGATTTGTGATAGAATTGGTTTGGTATGTACATTGTACATGTACAGAGATGAAAATTTTACGTCATATGTAGTAGATCTACTGGGAGCGGGACAAAATTCTGGATTTCAAAATTCTGTATGACCAAAATTGTGTTTGAAATTTTTTTTTGAAAATACTGTATGACCAAAATTCTGTATTTCAGATTTCTGTAGTTCAAAATTTTGTAAGTCCATAATTCTGTATATCCAAAAAACTGTATGTGCAAGATTCTGTTTTTAAAAATTCTGTTTATGCACAAATTCAGTATTTTAAAGAAGAATTTGCATAACAACAAAACCAACTTTGAGGCCAGGCCTCAACGGTGTTTTGCATCCTTTGCATACTTCCGTTTAATGACTTGAATTTTCAAAGACAGAATAAAACTAAGCTTGATGTCTTTGCAGTAGGCATATCCGTTTTTTCAAACCAGGCTGTCAGTTTCAAAATATTCTAATTTTCAAATTCACTACGCAAAGAAGCGTAGTATTGAATGTTCTTACGGCAGCAACAAGCCTAGCTTTTTATCATAAAAAAAATTTATTCATGTTGTGTTTTAAAAACAATCGTTTTGTTTTTTTAATACAGAATTTTGAAAAACAGTACATATTTTGAAATGCAGAATTTCAAGTACACAATTTTGACCATATATAATTTCTACCCCAACCCAGATCTACTTTATTTTGTTTATAATTCGTCTGCTGCATTTTATGTTTTTCTTACATGAAAATATAAAAGAGGTACCCTTAATAACCATTTTTGAATTTGGATTTTATCAAGTAATTAACTGATTTCTTATTAAAATTGTAGGAGACTCTTCAGCCATTTAGTAATACAGAATTTTGAAAAACAGAATTTTACTCACACAGAATTATCATACAGAATTTTAAAATACAGAATTTTCTTCATACAGAATTTTGTGTTACCGGAATTTTGAAAAACAGTATTTTGAAATGCAGAAATGAGTACTAATCAGTTTTGGAATTTGGATTTTATCAAGTAATTAACTGATTTTTTATTAAAATTGTAGGAGACTCTTCAGCCATTTGGCCTTTTTCGACGTCGCGTCGCTATCATCATCATCGTAATATCAAAATTGATACAAAATCTCATAATCAGTTTTTTTCCGAATTCATAACTTGCCATTTAGTAGATAAGATACACAAACCTACAGATAATAATAAGTATACTCCACAGTGTCCAATAAATTGTGATGTAGGTACTGTCAAATAACATTTGTTTGAATTTTCTGAATTCAAAGAGGTTACAATTGTGTAACATCCGTAATAGGTTGGTGCACTTATTTTGCAACTAAATTAAAGAAAGATAAGGTCAAATACGTAAGAATGGTTGCATTTGGGTTTTCGGAAATTTAAATGTCGTTTACTTCCCTCAAGGTAAGTGGCATTATAATTTTAAAAATTTCAGATTCTATTCATATTTTGTGAGTGGTGTGTTTTTTTTTAATAGGGGATTCGCTTGAACACCCCACTTATGTTGCCAGTTCTGTTAAATAACATTTATTTGAATTTACTTGAATTCAAAGAGGTTACAATTGTGTAACATTCGTAATAGGTTGGTGCACTTATTTTGCAACTATATATTAAAGAAAGATTAGGTCAAATACGTAAGAATGGTTGCATATGGGTTTTCGGAAATTTAAATGTCGTTTACTTCCCTCAAGGTAAGTGGCATTATAATTTTAAAAAGTTCAGATTCTATTCATATTTTGTGAGTGGTGTGTTTTTTTTTTTAAAGAATCTTGAAAAACAGAATTTTACTCATACAGAATTTTGATCATACAGAATTTTTTGTAACCAGAATTTTGAAAAACAGCATTTTGAAATGCAGTATTTTGAGTACACATACAATTTTTTTTTTTTGTAATACAGAATTTTGAAAAACAGAATTTTACTCATACAGAATTTTGTGTAACCAGAATTTTGAAAAACAGCATTTTGAAATGCAGAATTTTTAGTACACATACAATTTTTTTTTGTAATATAGAATTTTGAAAAACAGAATTTTAAAATACAGAATTTCCTTCATACGGAATTTTGTGTTACCGGAATTTTGAAATGCAGAAATGAGAACTAATGATTTTTGGAATTTGGATTTTATCAAGTAATTAAGTGATTTTGTATAAAAATTGTAGGAGACTCTTCAGCCATTTGGCCTTTTTCGACGTCGCGTCGCTATCATCATCATCGTAATATCAAGTTTGATATAGAAATCTCATAATCGTTTTTTTTTTCCGAATTCATAACTTGCCATTTAGTAGATAAGATACACAAACCTACAGATAATAATAAGTATACTCCACAGTGTCCAATAAATTGTGATGTAGGTACTGTCAAATAACATTTGTTTGAATTTTCTGAATTCAAAGAGGTTACAATTGTGTAACATCCGTAATAGGTTGGTGCACTTATTTTGCAACTAAATTAAAGAAAGATAAGGTCAAATACGTAAGAATGGTTGCATTTGGGTTTTCGGAAATTTAAATGTCGTTTACTTCCCTCAAGGTAAGTGGCATTATAATTTTAAAAATTTCAGATTCTATTCATATTTTGTGAGTGGTGTGTTTTTTTTTAATAGGGGAGTTCGCTTGAACACCCCACTTATGTTGCCAGTTCTGTTAAATAACATTTATTTGAATTTACTTGAATTCAAAGAGGTTACAATTGTGTAACATTCGTAATAGGTTGGTGCACTTATTTTGCAACTAGATTAAAGAAAGATAAGGTCAAATACGTAAGAATGGTTGCATATGGGTTTTCGGAAATTTAAATGTCGTTTACTTCCCTCATGGTAAGTGGCATTATAATTTTAAAAAGTTCAGATTCTATTCATATTTTGTGAGTGGTGTGTTTTTTTTTTAATAGGGGAGTTCGCTTGTTTACAGAACACCCCACTTAGGTTGCCAGTTTAAAATATTCTAATTTTAAAATTTACTACGCAAAGAAGCGTAGTATTGACTGATCTTATGGCAGCAACAAAAGCCAAGCATTTTATCGTAAAAAATATTTATTCATGTTGTATTTTAAATTTTTTTTTTTTTAATACAGAATTTTGAAAAACAGAATTTTACTCATACAGAATTTTGATCATACAGAATTTTGTGTAACCAGAATTTTGAAAAACAGCATTTTGAAATGCAGAATTTTGAGTACACATACAATTTTTTTTTGTAATACAGAATTTTGAAAAACAGAATTTTACTCATACAGAATTATCATACAGAATTTTCTTCATACAAAATTTTGTGTCACCGGAATTTTGAAAAACAGTATTTTGAAATGCAGAAATGAGTACTAATCATTTTTGGAATTTGGATTTTATCAAGTAATTAACTGATTTTGTATTAAAATTGTAGGAGACTCTTCAGCCATTTGGCCTTTTTCGACGTCGCGTCGCTATCATCATCATCATCGTAATATCAAGTTTGATATAAAAATCTCATAATCGGTTTTTTTTCCGAATTCATAACTTGCCATTTAGTAGATAAGATACACAAACCTACAGATAAAAATAAGTATACTCCACAGTGTCCAATAAATTGTGATGTAGGTACTGTCAAATAACATTTGTTTGAATTTACTTGAATTCAAAGAGGTTACAATTGTGTAACATCCGTAATAGGTTGGTGCACTTATTTTGCAACTAGATTAAAGAAAGATAAGGTCAAATACGTAAGAATGGTTGCATATGGGTTTTTGGAAAATTTAAATGTCGTTTACTTCCCTCAAGGTAAGTGGCATTATAATTTTAAAAAGTTCAGATTCTATTCATATTTTGTGAGTGGTGTGTTTTTTTTTTTTAAATAGGGGAGTTCCCTTGTTTACAGAACACCCCACTTAGGTTGCCAGTTTAAAATATTCTAATTTTAAAATCTACTACGCAAAGAAGCGTAGTATCGACTGATCTTATGGCAGCAACAAAAGCCAAGCATTTTATCGTAAAAAATATTTATTCATGTTGTATTTTAATTTTTTTTTTTTTTAATACAGAATTTTGAAAAACAGAATTTTACTCATACAGAATTTTGTGTAACCAGAATTTTGAAAAACAGCATTTTGAAATGCAGAATTTTGAGTACACATACAATTTTTTTTTGTTATACAGAATTTTGAAAAACAGAATTTTACTCATACAGAATTATCATACAAAATTTTGTGTCACCGGAATTTTGAAAAACAGTATTTTGAAATGCAGAAATGAGTACTAATCATTTTTGGAATTTGGATTTTATCAAGTAATTAACTGATTTTGTATTAAAATTGTAGGAGACTCTTCAGCCATTTGGCCTTTTTCGACGTCGCGTCGCTATCATCATCATCATCGTAATATCAAGTTTGATATAAAAATCTCATAATCGGTTTTTTTTCCGAATTCATAAATTGCCATTTAGTAGATAAGATACACAAACCTACAGATAAAAATAAGTATACTCCACAGTGTCCAATAAATTGTGATGTAGGTACTGTCAAATAACATTTATTTGAATTCACTTGAATTCAAAGAGGTTAAAATTGTGTAACATCCGAAATAGGTTGGTGCACTTTTTTTGCAACAAGATTAAAGAAAGATTAGGTCAAATACGTAAGAATGGTTGCATATGGGTTTTCGGAAATTGAAATGTCGTTTACTTCCCTCAAGATAAGTGGCATTATAATTTTAAAAAGTTCAGATTCTATTCATATTTTGTGAGTGGTGTGTTTTTTTTTAATAGGGGAGTTCGCTTGAACACCCCACTTATGTTGCCAGTTTCAAATATTCTAATTTTAAAATTTACTACGCAAAGAACGTAGTATTGACTGATCTTATGGCAGCAACAAAAGCCAAGCATTTTATCGTAAAAAATATTAATTCATGTTGTATTTAAAATTTTTTTTTTTTTAATACAGAATTTTGAAAAACAGAATTTTATTCATACAGAATTTTGATCATACAGAATTTTGTGTAACCAGAATTTTGAAAAACAGCATTTTGAAATGCAGAATTTTGAGTAAACATACAATTTTTTTTTTAATTTTCTAATAATGACGACTCTCGGTTCTCAGTACCTCAACAGTGCTTTAGTAAAAGGAGCGTGGTCGTGACGTGCGCATGCATCTTTTAGCGAAGGAGTCAACCACCCAACCACGTCAGTGTTAAGGCAGTCTGATAAACAACCACCTCTGTGTTATAGTGTGATGATAGACATTGACGGTGCATATTAATTGTTTTTTTTTTTTTTTTTTTGATTTAAGAAAAAACAAAAAAAAACAAGAAATGTTAAAAGAGGAAAAAATAAAAAAAAAATATTTTTTCCTTGATTTTTGCAAATTTTAAATGCAATATTTTTTGACTTGCTTATAACAAGTATCAAAATTATGACAAAATCAACCAGGACATTGACGAGATATTGGGGAATATCTTTGATGCCAAAAAAGGCAATTTGTCTAATTCGATTTTTTTTTACTGTTTATAGATGAAATGCAGGAAAGTGTTATCAAAATCGTCAGAACCTTTTTCGAGATAACTTGGTACAACCGACAACCGAAATCGTTGTATGGCAGCTACTCGATCTAGATAAGCTAGAACATAAACATTAATCACATACTTGAAAATTTCATATGAAGAATTCAATCGTAGGTCATTTTTGTATTGCTAATGTTTTAATTAGGTAAGTGCGAAAACTGTTGGTGAAAACAAAGAATTGCAAAATACTTGTTTTTCGCATCGGTATCCGCATATTTGGAGGAAGGATATCTAAAATTCCATGTAACGGTATTAATTTTTACCTGCGAAACATAGGTCTACCAACTTTTAAGAAATTCTTGTACATCATCACAATATTGAAACACATTAAAACCCATATAAGTAAATCACCATAAATGTCCTTTTTTGCAAGATCTTATCCAGGTTTAATGTTCAGAAGCATTTATCTCTTATTTGCCGCAAAGGCGCAAAGGCGCAAAAGCCATTGCTTTCAATATCGCTATCGATAACCCTACCACCACGCCAGCCACCGCTATCGGTCTAAGGTCTTCCTCATTAATCATCAATGTTTCGAAATTCTCGAAATGCATAGTTTTGTAGCTCAAAATTCTACTTTTGAAAACCAAATTTTATAAATAAGAATTAAATTTACAGAATTTTTGAATACGCAACTGTTTGAATACCAACCAAAATGTCAAAAGGCACCAGAAAAGTATCGTTATCTCCAAGTCCTATAAATAAAAAATCATCTGACCCTCTCTGGGTTGTTTTCACCTGAAGCTCATCGGAAGATTGCTCCTCTACATCTCCAACTTCAGATAATGAATTCAATCTTCCATCACAGCGCATCCCTTTCCACGAGGTTTACAGTTGGAGTGATAAAAAAATTCTGTCATCACAGTTTTATTTGAACCAATACAAATCTATACCAGAGCAGCTATATATGTGAATTAGGTCTGCAGAACTTGCACCACAAATAAACAAAAACAAAACAAGAAAACGGAAAAAGCCCATGATGGTTACTCCTAAATGAGATAAATGAATAAAACTCCTTTTAATAAATGATTTACGAATGACTAGAAGAATTTATAATAGCTGCTGCTGATGCTGCTGCTTCTACTGGAGAGAAGATGTCGTGGCCGTTCTTTCATTGGAAGTCGAAGTCGAAGCCGATGTTACTGCATAAAAACACTTACCGCTGTTTATGCTGAGTTTGTTGCGTCTGCGATGTCAGCAGATTCACTGCTGCTGCTGTGGCTTTGTGTGCCGCACAACGGACCGGTGTCACTTGGTGGTACACACTTTTTTCCTTCATCTGATTATGGGGGTACATTTAATAATAAAAATAATAAGACCAAGAAGACCATACTGTAGCAATATTCCTGGTTCTGAACCAGCGAGCGCCCTTTGCTTTTATTTTTGTTGCGACGCGACGCGAGTTTATTTTTTGTCATATTATAGTTTCGTGTTGCTTGTTTAGTTCTGATGATGATATTTGAAAAAAAAAAAAAAAAAATTTAAGGACCTTTTGTGTTTCCCTTACAAGTCCGATTTTCTTCCCAATTCTTCACCATCAGAGGAGACAATCATCATAATAATCTATCCCTCATCCGTTTCGCCGTTTAGTATTTTCTTGTTTTTTTTTTTTTTTGCTTTGTTTCGGCTTTGCCTCACTTGCTGGTTGCTGATGCTGCTGCTGCTACTGCTGCTGTTTTCTCTGCTTTGATTGATGTAAATGGGAATTCGCATTTTAAGAGTTCTGTGTTCCGTTCTCAATATTATTCGGTTGTAGGAGGAACTCGGCTCGGATTTGTAGCAAGATTTAAATAAAAAGGGATCATGGATCCCAGACACATTAAAAAAAAAAAAAAAAGAAAACAAAGCCATACATAGAACAACATAAATTAAAGTTTGTGATGATTTTAAATGATTCCATTCGGACAAACGGACAAAAGAATTAAAAAGATCTGCAGAAAAATTCTAAGGAAAAAAATTAAGAATTCTATTGTTTTCGGCGTGGGACTGGGAGTCGCGGGGAGACTACATGGTGAGAAGTAGGCATCATAAATTGTATACCTGGAGTGGATTAAATTTTTTAAATTCAGCCACTTTTTGTCAAATGCTATGGTTTCAACCAGCACTTAACTTAATTTTAATCTACGAGTAGATATGCACCTATAGAAATCCTTTTTCTGAAAAATTATATTTTTGAATTTAAGTTAAGGTAGGTAAGCTTATTTTAAATTCGATTAAGTATTGGTTTCATCTTTCGTGTCAAAAAGATTTTCAGGGTCTTAGTGAAACCTTACATTTAGGTGAAATATAAATACGTCATTTTCAACTTCCACCGCATCAGTTTATTACTTGTAGTACGTCCTATGAACATAGAGTCCGAGCGTAAACGGGCAGACTGATGTATGGCTTTAAATTGGGTGCAAAGCATATTTTATGATTTAATAGAGTAGAAATAGCAGGTTTTACTTTTTTATAGTTCCCTTAAAGTCTGTAGACCTAGCTGTTATATGACACTTTCGGTTTTTGTTCTTCGAAATTTCTCGAGAACGGATCTATATAACTATTAAACTTCGTACCTGTTATATTTAATGTGATTATAGGAAAACTAGATTTCAAGTTTTTGCAAAAAAAAAAATCACAAGACGGAAATTAGGTTTTGACTCTTTTATGAAATTGAGTTATTCTCTCATATCTTGTTAATAGCTGAAAGCTAGCTACACACAAATATTTCATTCCACAATTTTACTCGTACAAAATATATAATTTTCTATAAATAAGCAAATCATAGTGGGAAATCTTATTTTTTAGTTCTTATGACTTTTTTCACGTTTTGCAAACACAATGCAATTGGTATTAGTATACTAATACCTATGGATATTACTAAATTTTTAACACTTTTTAACTATTATCATATGTATATACACAATGCAATTGGTATTAGTATACTAATACCTATGGATATTACTAAATTTTTAACACTTTTTAACTATTATCATATGTATACATGATAATAGTTAAAAAGTGTTAAAAATTTAGTAATATCCATAGGTATTAGTATACTAATCCCAATTGCATTGTGTTTAACCAATACTTATCATAAGCTTCAGTCCAAAAAAGTGACAGTTCGTACAAGAAATTCACAAACACACGTCATATTGACATTTATAAACGTCAAAGTGTCATATTGATTTAGTACGATATAATAATAATATAATCTAAGTTTTCGCAATTAGTGATTTTTCAATTCTTTCCGTGTACTAATAAGATAAAAAAGCTTGGGTAAATACTCGTATAGACTTGGATTTCACTTTAAAATTAAGAAGTTGTAAAGAATAATTAATTAAATAAAGAATTAATATTCCGCACGAAAAACGGGGTTATGGTTACCCTTAAAATGTTTTTAACACAGCTCGGGTGATCAGGTAAGTAGAAGAGGATTAAGAAGGAGATACCGATGTACCTACATTAGATTTAAATGTTTGCATATCGAAATGGGATTCGTGTGGTGCGACTGAAGAAAGAATCTCTGTACATTACAGTTAGAAGCGCGAGTATGACGGTTGAATTTTTTAAGGCGAGGAATGCAACTACCTATTTTACTAGAACATTGATTATATTAATAATTGCAATAGAATAGAGAAAGACACGAAACATTACGGCGGTGGTGTTCGAGAGATGTAATTATTTCCGTTATAGATCTTTTATCTATCGTTTTTAAGCCTCTGTTTTGTATTCTGTCCAAAAAACTCATGTGAGTTTTTGGAGCTCCTGCCCAAACATGAGAATTGTACTCAATTTTTGGACGAATAAAGGCTAGTAAAATTTAAGTGCCTAGATTGACTTCTTTTAAATTAGCAGAATAAAATTTTTAACGTAATATCATACTTAATATGATTTTCCCTCGTACTAAATCGAATATAGTTTTGCGCCTCTGTTTTTATGTTTACAAAATGTGGTTATTATAGCCCTGAGCAAATACAAGTTCCAGCGATCCAGTCGTAGGTAGACACATTTTATTTGTAACCAAAATACATTTATTCTTAAAACTTCTTAATTTTAAATTGAAAGTGGAAACCAAGTCTTTTAATTTACGTATTATTTATAGAAGTTGTATGCATTTATTTATTTGTAGGTATAAAAATTGTTTGAAAGACACTTTTACTTCTCCATATACCTACCTACATAGGAAGCATAGGCATGAGGGTTAGGTGCACAACCAGTGTTCCCATAACGGCATTATAGAGATTATAGAGAAGAGAAAATCATTATGAAATTTTAAAATTATGCTAAATGCTTTTTTGGCATTCTTGTTTTTATTTTTTGCATTCTTGAATGCCAAAAATTATTTCGAATGATTGATTTGATGATATCATATTTGGTAAAAAATATTTAAAAAATTAGAAAGCCTTGTGATTTAACCTAAATAACGTAAAATCCCGAAGATTCACACATACAAACGTTCACTAAATTCATGACTTTCTAATAGAAATTAATTAATTAAAGCATATGTTCCTTTTGAATCTGCAAAGGCAATTATTTGGGCCTATTCAGCGAGGTCTTTTGTTCTGTTATTCTGATATTCTTTTATCAATTTCAATAAAATAGTTTAAGCTGTCAAAAAATCTTTTATGAATTATAATATGGTATTCGTCTGCTTAAACTGTTAAGAAATCAGCTATGATATGTCAAAAGTTCGAAATTCACAAAACACAAATGCGTTTTGTATCCAGGTACTAACTTTTAAAGATGTAGCTGGGGAAAATATGTTTAGGGAATTAGGTCGATTTGTGATTGGCATTGGACTGCTTTCACTTCCCATTTCAAACGCTGAGGTTGAGCGCCTGTTCAGCCAAACGAATATAATTAAGACAAAAATTCGTAACAAAATTGGAAAAGAATTAATGAACAGCATTGTCCAAATACGCAAGGGGCTAAAGATAGAAGATAAATGCTACTTTTCTTATAAGGTTTCAAGAAGTGTTATAGAGGAAGTTGGAACCTCGGCGAATTATGAAAAACCTAAGGGTGAAGAAGATTATATTTGTATGAAGAACTTTGGGCTAACTCTGACTGATTTAAAATAAAATAAATTAACTACTAAAACATGTTCCTACTTAAAAATAGTTTGCTGTAAAAGATCCTTATAGTAGATACTTATTTACACATAAAGCTTTAGGTTTTCTTATTTTTGAATTAGTTTTGAATTAGTTTTTTCTTTTTTTTTTATAGGTTAGGTTATGTTTTTTTGAGAAAATAAATATTTATTTTGCATTAATCATCGATATGGACGTTTTTATATGGATTTTGAAATCTAGCATTTTGTTTTTTGAGCTCCCATACGATCTAGCATTATAAAATTTGAAATCTAGCATTATGAAATTTGAGATTATGGCAACATTGTGAACAACTTCAAAATCAAGAGCGAATAAACGAATAGTATACTTAGTTCCTTGAATTTACATTTCGTGTCATAATTTTTAAAATTATTGTTTTGATATGACGCTCATATACACTTTATAATTTAAAAACGTGATAAAAAAAAACATCTAGCCTAAGAACAAAAAACGAAGCTTTACACCATACACTCGCATAAATTCATGGAATAATATGTAAAATCATATACCTATGTAAATACGTAAGTATCTATATTCTTATTTTTATTTTTTATTATTAACTAAGGGTGTTCTTTTTTGCTCCTGATCCTTAAATCTATCGAAAATTTACTTGTTGTTTAGCCTACTCACATTTTTATGGGGGTGAAAAATGAGTGCAGAGAGCAAAGTGAAAAAAAAAAATAAGGGGTGCAATTTTTTTTGTTGCTGCTTCTGCTTCCTTTTCTTCGTCGTCGTCAATAGCGTTCCTGATCATGTACAAAAAAATATAAGCGGAACCATATAAAAAATGAATCTGCCAAAAAAAAACTTCACCCCCAACGAATTTGGCTGTAAAAAAGAGAACATGCTTAAAATTACTACATATACATATACGGATAAATAATTTCTACCCTCGACGTTTTTTTTTTCGTTTTTTTTTTGTCCCTCTTCCTAGTTTGTAGATAAATGGTGACCATTCGTTCCTTTTTTTATGCAACTTTGAGTCTTGATGGTGTAAATACGATAAGATATATTCTGCAGCAAAAACAGCAAAATAAGATTTTCGTACTCTTGGATTTAATCGCATCCGTGACAATATGATCCAACTTGGTGACAAATTAACTCTGAATTGGGTTCCAGCCCACATTGGAATAAAAGGTAACGAAATAGCAGACAATGAAACAAAGGCGATTGCTTCAAACTCTGAAGCCGAGATCAAACTATACCGTCCCTCCAAAGCCGACTTAAAAAAACTCATAAAAACACACTGGAAAAACAAACAAGCAGAAACATGGACCCAATACAACCACCACTATTCTTCAATCAATCCAGAAGGTTCCCAAGTTCTTTATCCTACCACTACCAACACTAAGATGAACAGGTGTTTCTCAAGGCTTCGCTTTGGGCACACAAAGCTAACCCACAATCATCTTATGAGCAAGGATCCACCTCCAATATGCCACTTCTGCCAATCAAATGAGATTCTGTCAATCGTACATTTAACTTCAGATCGTATTAAAATCAACAATATTTCTCTTTCACTGTGTAATCATAAGTTATCAAACCTACTTTCAGTTCCCTCTGAACCAAACATTAAAAATGTATACAAAATCTTAGAAATACTGGAACTAGACAATACAATTTAAGTAAACCCCTTTTATAGGAGAGTGGGGGGGGGTGATCGAGGTTGCATATCGAGACGGTAAATACTGTTTTCTATGCATCTTCGATCACTCCTCCCCCTCAAATTTTTTCTATAAAGTCACAAATTTTATATATCTATACTTTTTGTAAGTCTAAAATTCTATTTACCAAATTGGTACTTTTACTTTATAAATATTTTATAAATATTATATAATGGAATTGTATATTATACCATTTTAGATAACTGAATTCTCTATAATCAATTTGTAAAAAATCTCAGCTGAAAGCCTAAGATGCTCAAGCTGTAATCTTAACTATTACTCTGTACATTTATGTAAGATTAATAAAATAATAATAATAATAATAAAATATTTTGTCCTTATACGTTAATCTATAAAAAAGATCAACTTTCATAATTTTTCCGTGTCCCGCTTGCCATTTTTAGTAACGCGGGTTCGTTGGTGTGGAGAAAAACACGCCATTTCTTTTTAATTAAAAAAACACGCAAGTTGCATGGTTTTGAAGTAGACCAAAGAACCTCATTCTACGAGTTATGTATGTATGTGTAATGTGTATAGGTTATTACTGAAGCGTCTTTACAAATTTGAAAAAAATAACAGAATTTAACGTTTATGGTCACCCTAATAGCATTACGTATAAGATACGTTTACATTAAATTTGCCAGTATGAAAATCACATAGGACAATTTCACATTTGTTTATTTATTATTTTTTTTGCAGACATCTGCCCTTGCAAAAGACTCAATGAGCTACTATATATCATTACCGCTGGGTCTTATTAATGAATGACATTTCTTTATTTTTTGATAATTATAAAAAAGTCCATTTCGTTTCATTAAATTGAAATAGGGTTGAAATACGTATATATAATGAACACACGTAGGTATCTGCCTAGGGTTGGATTTTAGAAGTGCATCGATGCGAATATTTAAATGGGTGTAGTTTTTTTTTTGTAATGTTATAATGTTTTTAATTGTATCGTGTTTTTTATATGCGATAGGAGCCTGCCTACATGTCAAATGTTAAATTAAAAGGGTCTGAAATTCCGTACAGAATTTTCCTTAACTCTTAGGCACAATATTTTAGTGATGAGATTACTCGTAATCTTTCTAAATTAAGCTAATTTTCTAGCCTGTTTTGATGGAACTTTTTTTGTTTTTAACATAAATAAAAATAACTTTATTTACCTATTTAGAATTTTAAATAAAAAATAGATAATATATTTGGGTGAATATTTGTAAATCAAAAAACATATTTTATTTTCTTGATGCATAAACCAAAAAACTATACTGGTAGTTCTATCATTTTCCAACAAATATTTTATTAAATTATTTGGTACCTACGGAATGTAGAAAACAGGAATAGTTTTAGAAAACAAATACGTATACCTACAATATGTACAAAATGTACATAACATAAGCACCTACTCTCAAAACACCAGACAAAATTTATAAATCTCCTAGGAATTAGAAGAATTTCAATATCATAAAACAGAACAAAAAAAATAAAACAAGGGACTTTCGTTTTTATATGTGTTCTTATATACATACCTATATTTCCTATAATTATACTAACCCTAACTCCAACTTTTCTTCTATTTTTTTCCTCCCAAACGTACATACATTTATGTATTGAAAATTAGATTTCCATTTATTCGACTAAGTAAACTTATGAAATGAAAGCGGCGCTAAAACATAAAAAAAATCGAAACTTGCTTTTTTCACTTTTTTTATGACACAGACTTAAGCAGCATTCATCCCTTAAGAATATTTTTTCTACATCCATATATTTTTTTTACTTGAATAAATCAGGGGAAACTAGGCAAAAAGGAAAATAAAATTAAAACAACTAAAACAACAACAGCAGCAAAAAAATAAAGAAAACCCAAAAATTCTTGTATGAAAAATAATGCAAAAATATGCCCACGTACACGATAATTTGGGGGGAGGGGGGGTGGAAGATTGCCTGGATGGAAGGAACAAAAATAACACAACCTGAGTCTACCTCTAGTTGTGGAGTAGACCATCACAACCCAAAATGAGCAGCATGTGCTGTCATGCCGCGTAGAGGAAACAATAAAATATTAATGACCGTAGTCAAAGAAAACTGTGTGTAGGCGCTCAGACACGCATTCTCCGCAAACAAAAAAGCTAAAAAAATGTTTTTCACCTCTATACCCATATTAAAAATAAAATGTAGGTACGTCTATAGATCGCAGGAACTTGCTCTTAATAAAGCTATACGTACATATCTTTCGTATTAAAGCTAAGATCATATTAAAGTTTGACAGGCATATATTGTATTATGAATTTAAGGTCATAAATATTTAAAACAAAGCAAGTAGTAGCATTTCCTTTATTTTTAAACTACCTACATAAATAATAACATCTTCTTTTAATAAGTTATAACAGTCGGGAGCTCAGCTCACTGAAACTTGCGTCAAAAACCAAGGAAAAGTAGAAGAAGTCAAAGTCAGCTATATTGCACTCTTTCTCTTTTTTTATTCCTACTTTAAAAAATTTAAGTTTTCCTTAAGTGAGGTGCACTCGCAAGCGATCTTCCCTTGCAAATCTAGAGTGAAAAAATCTAATAGAATTTGCAATACCTACATATACAGGGTCATTTGCATAAGGTGTCACAAAAGGCTACGGCGTGTAGGTTGGATTTAGACAAGAAAAAAAATCGTATGAGAGGGGGGGGCCTGTTTCCCCCCGTTTAGGCAGGAGGGGCAATTTTCCAAAAAAATCACTTAAAACAAAAAAAAAAAATATTAAAAAATAACTGTAATACTTACAGAGCCGTGTAATAGCATTTTGAAAAGCCAAAAGTCTATTCTTTAATATTTTTTTTAAATTATATAGTTTTTGAAAAAAAAATAATTTTATTTAGAACCATGCGGTTTACAGAGTTTGACTAAAAATTTTGACTTTGAAAATTTATTTTTTTCAAAAACTATTCACTCAAACAACTTTATTTAAAAATAATATTAAAGAATAGACTTTTGGCTTTTCAAAATGCTAATGCACGACTCTGTAAGTATTACCGTTATTTTTTAACATTTTTTTCTGTTTCAAGTGATTTTGTTTGAAAATTGCCCCGTCCCTTAACGGGGGGAAAATAGACCCCCTCTCCCATACGATTTTTTCTTGTTTAAGTCCAACCTATACGCCCTAGCCTTTTGTGACACCTTATGCAAATCACCCTGTATAGGCGCATCATATGTTTTTTTTTTTATATTTGCTTGTTTTCGTCCGACCACTTCAGTCCCCTCCTTTTTTTACGAAACCAATAACTGTAGAGCAAGCTTAGATATCAAAGAAGAGAAATAAGTAATCTTTCAATATTTCACCCCATCCATATCAGACCACCCCTCTCTACCTGTGTGTTTTGTCATTAAAGAAATTACAAAAAAAAACTTAAGGCTTTAATTTTTTTTCTAGCACGACCGTGGTGGTGATTTTATTTTTGTTTTCTCTGGTACAAGGCAAGTATTTTGGTTTCGTATAAAAATGAGATTTAAAACACATCTTTGCGGGAGATGGGGATGAAGAAGTCTGTTCTACGTTTCGTGAGTGCGTTTGGGTTTACTATAAATTTGGAAAAAAACGTTCTCACGTTATTCCCTATGCAGAGGAAAAAGTTAAAATTTTAGTTTTTGGTCACTTAAATTTAACAGTTTTGGAGTTTTACAAATTTGAACAATAAGTGCAGAATAATAAATAAACGAATCCTTTGTTTTTGATTTCTATCGCAATGTCAAGGGTTATATTGAGCGAGTATTATGTCTGCATCGCATCTCATATGAAGGGAACATTTTAACTTTTTCATTTGGATCTATTTTACACTACTTCCGTTCGAATCTACTTGATTTTTAAATTAATTAAATCCTACGCCTCTATTCCCCCCAGATACCGCACGAGCTGGGGTCCATTTTCACCGAGCATGACGAGCATGAAAGTCTTTCATTTTTTACCGACTAAGGGCTAGTTTGTTCATTTCAGAAGATCTAATTCTGTACCTAACGCTTTAATCAACCAAAATTTTCTGAAAAACGATTTCCATGATAAAGAACTCATATTTTGGATTTATTGAAGACAAATTTTGGTAAAAAAAAAAACAGATTCAACGATCTACCAGTTGTCCAGTTTTAAATACAATGCAATAATATGATAAGCTGTGAACAAATCGGACCCTATCCCAATAGTACTTTCAATAAGAAAAACCCAGTTTGTTTTTATATTGCCAAAAACTTTTGAAGACTTGAATTAACATTCGTTAAAGTGCAAAAATGCTTTGTTGACCATATGCTTGAGGTTATGTTACGAAATAATTTGTATTCAAAGAACTCCTTACCTAGTTGGATTTGGGCACGTTTGCTTTCATTTTGTTGTTGTTTTCTATTTTTTGTTTTTAATTTATCATTTTTATACCTAGAGACCTAGCGATGGGTGGAAATTTGTCTTCTTTTTGTAAAACACCTAGCGACAGTTTATTTTCGCACAATGTGATATGGTGGGTTTCACATTTTCCGAGGAAGGAATGCTGAGCCAGACCATGAAGGTTTGTTTTTAAGGCAATAATTGGAGTTTTATTTTTCCTTTCTTAAGAACGTTCTTGAAAAAGGACAGACATTTTTATTTTTTAATAATCCATGCAAACGTGGGTAATTCACTTGTTCCAATTTGCCGATTCCGATAAAAAAAAATGGTTGACAAGCGCTGTTATGCATGTTTTTTTGTTCGTCATTTCTCTTGATTAAAAACTTCTAGCGAACAAAATTTCTTACTTTTACTCCAAACGTCAATTTGTGTTCACTTATTCCTACTTCAACTATATAGGTACCTATCCAGTAGGTAAATGGACAATTTTCTGGTACTTAATCGACCATCAAACCACAACAAAAAAAAAAACAACAACAAAATATCACCTAAAAAAAAAGAGCATTCTCTCCCCTATTCTCATAATAATTATCGTTGCAATTGAGAAACGTTTTACGTTTCCGTGCGTTTCATTTCAAACAAACAAGATTCCTTGAGAGAATTATTTTATTTGTACGCTCGTATGGGGACACTATGAAAAAGGACATCCCAGCCACATCCTGCTCATAATTGAGATCAAATACCTACCTACTATACGTACGAAAAAAAAAAAACAAAAAAAAAAAAAATACCGATAACCCTCCAAAAGAAAACATGTGTTACCTTGCTTCAACACTTTTCGAAAACCGATGACAAAGTCCAAGACGGCAACGACACAACAAGGACGACGACGGCCTCACGTCGGTCGTATGGGGTTCACATGAGGGTTCACATGAACACGTCTGATGTGAACTTCCAAAACACTTCACTATTATCTAAACTATGATTTCACTGTCGCAGACAGCTTGTAAGTGGGTGGTATCTGTGATGCGGTATGTCCTTCCATAATCGCAAATGGGGCGCAATAATACATCGCCTTAAATATGACTCTCTATAGATATCCAGTGCCCCAAAAATCAATGACCAACAATCATCGCCACCACCACTACCTTCTTCTACCATTCCAACACCCAGCCAGTAGTTCCAAACAACAGAAGACCGTCAACAACAACAAACAGCAACCAGGGAAGCAAGCAGCAACAACAACAACACAAAAATAATGAAAGATGTTTCAGTTCCGTAAGCCAATTTTCACATGTGTTTCCTTCTTATCGAAGCAAATAAATACGAGACAGTGGAACTGCCACCTTATCTTGTACGGTGCGGTTAGTATAAGGCAGGACACGGTCCCGGTCAGTAATTTACTGTAAAATAAACAAAAAACAAACCAGGAAAGCGCTACCTCTATACCTTTTCATTTCAAGGCTTCGAGAATTGTGGGGTGATGATGGTATTAGTTATATGTACATGAAGCTATAGTATATGAATGCAGAGTTTCTAAGGAACTTTGCCGCAAGCAAGGACTAAACACTACACTAATACTTCAGTGACCACAACAACGGAATGGGACAAAAGTTCTTATCGACACCTAATGTTGTGTTCTTTTTTTACTTTTTTTTTCTATTTTAGGTGAAGGGGGGCGAAATGAATGGGACGAATACAAAGGGCATTGAGGGTTGGCTTGGTGTATTTTTTTTTTTTTTTTACTTTTTTTCGTACCTACTTTAATTCTTTATTTTGTTCTTGGAACCAATCATTTGGTCTGTTGCGTTTAGTGTAAGTTGACAGAACTTCGATGTCTCTTTTCTTGACTTGTCACTACTTCCTTAAAAAAGAACAACAATCTCTGGAATGGGAAAAGGATTTAAAGAATTAGTAGACTACCTATAGGCTTTTATTTTATCTTAATGAAATTTCCAAAGAATTGTGACTCAAATTCATTCAAGAAATATACAAATTTGATAAAAGTTAATAATTCAAATAGCTTTTGATGGCCTTAAGTCCACGTTTCGCCATACGTTGGTCTCACATGGACTCTACCATTGACTATAACGAGGACCTTGTCAATATACAATTTTCGCTAACTTATTTGGCGATAACCATACAAGCATATTAAATTTAAAACTAGATATAAATTAACTAAAGAACAACGAAATAAGAAAATATTCTTAACAATGCCTGCCTGGCCACCGCGTTTGTTGGTAACACTGTTGCAGAATCTCCCCAACAAGGTATCGGGGCTGTTTAGAACTGTACCGCGGTATAACTTGGGAGATTGCAAGAATGATAGAATTCTCCTAAATACCTATCTATTTTTTAATATCAAAAAATGGTTTCTAAACATCTGCTGGTTCAATCAGTTGATTCCTTATGTGTATACGACGAGTTTAAGTATTATAGAAATTTGTTTGAACAAAGTTCTTGCAAAATCTTCAAAATGTGCCGTGAGCTCATCCAAGACATGAGTCACATTTTGAAAATTTAGCTACGAATTACAATGAGTGTAGTAAACGCAAAATGGCTCGAATACCAGAAGGTCTTCTTTCACAACCTGAAGCAGGCCATCACCTTTACTGGTCCAAACGGCTTCAGAGGCATGTTTTTGTTGAAACAGGGGCTATTGGAAGCATTGTCAATTTCACTGTACTCCCTTACCCTTGAAATAGATATTTTAGTTTTCAAGTCAAAGGAGCTTAAATTTTATCCCTCTCAGAGTCCCTATTATACAATTCAAGGATCAAACGAGACCTGGCTTCACCAATTTGACACGCTAACACGTAAAAAGTCACATAAAACGGATGGAAACCAATACAAGCAAAAATGCTTCAAAGACTGGAAAAAAAAACACTGGCTATTGCATCATTTCAGGCGACAAAATTAATGTTGGTGAACATCATAATGGGCAAACTTATATGCAGATGAGAACTGTGCGATTTACTTTAATTTGAAATTTGAATACATATAGGTATAAGTCTATTTATCGTTCTTAAATAAACCTTCTTAAATCTAAATAGGTATCTATGTAATTTTTATTAACATTTTTCTCTCAAATAGAGTATCCTGAGTATTCTGGGATAGCAGCTTAAAATACCCGTTTTCATCACACAAGTTCCCATTTGACATGCACCGTGTTTCTTTTTTTTTAAATTCAAATCCGAAGATGTTATATAGGTACATACGCCTACCCCTCAACAACCCGCCGCAACCCCCAGCCCCCTTTAAGATCAAATAAATCCACAAAAATCCACCTACATAGGTAATAAGAGAGAAAGAATGAAATAAAGAAACCAAAAAGAAAAAAAATGAATTTCTTATTTTCCCCTATTTAATAAGAAAAGGCATCATTAGCATCGGTATATCGGGTATGATGGGGTACGGGTACGGGTGGCAGTGGCGGCGTGGGGTTGCGAAACGCGGCAGTAGCTGTGACTGCTTTGCTGCTACTTCTCTCAATCCCCATACAAAAAAAGCGAAAGAAAAAAAACCTCACCCGACAAACAAATAAACAGAATAAGAAATCGAAAGAAAGAATCTAAGCGAGGGAGAACCCAACAAAATGCGGGGTAAATTTATAATCCTTGAAGAAATTATAAAAAAAATCGATTTGGAATGTGTGGAGTCAGATAGGGGTCAGAGTCAGATATAGTCAGAGGGGGTCCCGGGTACCCGTTGCTATTGCCGCCACCGCTGCTCTCCCTCCTCCCTCACATGCCGAACAAAAGAAATGTTAATAAAAATTCTGCATTTACATCCCTTCATCCCATATATTCGTCTATTCGTCACCAGCTTCATTATCATCACTGTCGTCGTCCTTATAGCTCAGTTGCTCTTCCCACATCCCACCCACAATACTCACACAACATCCCCTGGCCCGCCTCACCATCTCTAACTGATAGACTATCAATGTCATCCCAAAAGGCTGCAGCCAAACCTCAACTGGGCGCCAAAGTAGATTCTTCGCTAACTATACAAGGATCAGGATCAGAATCAGGATGGGTATAAATGTGCTACCTTGTTCCTCATTCGCATAGTGGTGAATATATAATTACACACACATACAAACACATTTGCTATATTTCCCCGCATTTTTTCGCTTTATAATTTTGTTTTCCTTCTCTTCTCTTCCCTCCCCCCCCCGCAATCTATTTTTTTTTTATTTTTTCGTCGAGAGAAAAACGAAAAAAAAAATCAAAAAGAATCTTCCAAGAACACCCAAATCCCTTCATATTTCTGCTGCGACTTTGCCAGCATCCTCAGGGGTTTTGCATTTACCATCACTACCACTACCATCACCACCCTCACTCTCACCCTCACCTTCCATTTCGTTCACTGGTGGATTTTTCATTAAAGTAGAAATGAAAAAGCACTTTTCTTTCCGTCTTCGCCGTTGCCACCGTCGCGTCGTCGTCGTCCTTTCGTCTTTCGTCCTTTCTGCGATTTTTTTTTATTTTGCTATTTTTTAGACTTTTTTTCTTTATATTCGCCTCAATAGTATCATCATCAGTCTGCCTTGGTTGTAACTTATAATGCTTTCATCGTTACCGTGGTCGTTTCTTCCCTTGCTGTACTGCTGTTGTTGCTCCTGGCGACTAGGACTAAGAGGACGACTTCTTGAAGATTCTAGGGGAGAAGCTCGGTTTGTATATGTGGACTTTTTTTTTTTTATTTTTTTTTTTTTAGTTTACTTTTGACGATTGTTTCGGTGGAAGTATGTAGTCGTGGTGTTTGGAATGCGGTTGGGCTGAGTAGAGTAGATGGGGGTGAGATTCGGCAATGTTTTTTACTTCGCCCTCTTGGGTTTCTTTATTTTTTTTCTTTGTCCTGTGACCAAAAATTCAGCATAATACTCACTTGAGACAAGAGTAGTGAAGGGAAGAAAAGAAGGAAACGAATTTTGTTGTTTTTGTTGTTGCTGCTTGCTGTGTAGCTCTGTGTGTTGCAAGTGCGGATTTTTTTGTATTTTAATTTTTCTTGGTGGATAAATTGGATAGTAATGCTTTCCATCTCACTCTTAATTTTTTTTTTTGAAAGAAATTTTTTTTTTCCCTTTCTTGGGGGGGTGCTTGATTTCAAGGCTCATAAGAGAGGCAGTGAGGTGGTAGGGCGGTGGTGGTAAAGAAAAAGCAAAGCGAAAAAATAAAGTTAGAAAGACATTGTATATGGGAATGATGTACACATACCTGCGTCTTAAGCCATATGATGGCATATATACATTATACATGTTCTCTCAATGGATGTATAGTGTCATACGTAGGTAACTATACGTAGGTACATTAAAAAGGCAAAATACGAGATGTTGGGTGAAATTTTTATTTTATTTCTTTTGGTCGCTTTTCTTCATTTCTTTTTATTTTCGCATTTTTTTCGTCCGTCGTTGAAAATCGAAATATTTTCATCATATCAGCTGGAGGGTTTTCATTTTTGGTTTGTTGAGTTTTTTTGTTTGTTTTAAGGAGTAAGGGAAAAGGATATGCTATCCAGTTTAGAATCACTATGCCTTATTGCATCCGCACCCGCACACCCAAGCCACGGAGGTAGCTTCTCAAAAAATTCTATTTAACACTGTCTGGTAAAAATAGAAAAACCTTCCTCCCCCTTATCTTTTTGTACAGGTATGTAGGTACTTTATTACAAGGAAAATGTCCTTCTTTAATTTTGTGTTGTTCATGTTAGATTAAAGGATGGACGAGGAGGTAAAGAGGTATGATGCTTTACCTATGTACCAATACTTATGATAGGGTTGAAGAAAGAATAGATGTCTGTTGTCTATAAACCTTCTTACATACATATATGGGTTTCTGATTTATTTTAATTTGTATTTCACTCATTTGATGATGATTGAATGATTTTCTTATGTTAAGAATACAACAAAAAAAAAAAAAAATAAAAAACACCGAATGTCTACATACTAAATTATAAAAAAATAGTAAAAGATACCTAATTGTTCTCCAATCAATTAAGATATATGTCTATAATATGGACGGAAGATTAACAATTTTATTTGTTTGATTTACCTGCCTACAATGTGATTAAAAAAATTGTACTTAAAGTGAATAGAACCAATTTAGCAGGAGTGCAATGGTTTTAAAAAATGTTTTTGCAACTGAAACTAGGAAGGTGTGTTCTCATTGATAGATTGTCTTCTTTGTTATATTCTCTATTGCTTTCAGCCACTTCCACTTAATTTTCATTGAATGCATATCACTTGTATTTCTAAGATTTCATTGCGAAAAATTTCAAGAAACGAGGAGATTTTAATAAAATATTATACTTAAAAGCTAAAATAGGTACATAATGTAAGTACTTCACGATTGCACTGATCCTTATATTTATTATGAAACACGCAAAATCGTACTCCCGCCAGGAAACCATATACTGCTTGTAGTACCATGATCGCATCCATAGAGCAATATTATGGACTTGCGAATCTCTTTACTAGTTTTCATGAAGTACAGTCAGCTAAATGCTCTTAGTAAACACAGTTGTCATCATCAAGACAAAAAAAGAGCATTTCATTTCAAATATTGTATCACGATCACGATTGCCATGATCGGTGTGCAGTTTTCTAGTTCTCAAATCAAGCATTTCGTCTTCTGGTCATTTCTGATTTAGTAATGCGAAACACGTTAACTTTTTGAATTTTCTTCTATAACGCCCAGCATTGAAATCTACACTGAGCGAAGGAATCGTTTGCGGCAAACGTAAAAATTGCCCAAACGACTTTTTCGTTTGCCAGCCAGTTTTGACAGTTCGTTTGCAGCAAACTCTTAAATTCGTTTGAGACAAACAATTCATACTGTTGTAGCAAAATTCTATCGTTTATTTTAAACGAATAGAGTGTTTGTGTCAAACGAATGTAGTGTTTCTGTCAGACGAATAATGGTGTTTTGTAAACATATTTACTGTTTGTGGCAAACGAATGGAGCTTTTAGAGTAAACGTTAATACTTTAACGACAAGCGAATGGGTCAATTGTTATAGAAGATCCAGGGTTAATGACAATAATAACACGTTTGTTGCTAATGACTTGTACGTTTGTCACAATCAATACAGTGACTGATGGTTTTCCCTTAATTCTGAAATTATATAATTTTATTTTAATTGAAAAAAATGTCAAGCTTTACTTACCTGGATTTGAACTGGTATCCTTCCGTATCGAGAGCGGGCATGCATCCACTGAGCTAATTTGCAACATAAAATCCCCCGGCAAAATGTTAATTAGTTGAAAACTTCACACATTTTCCTTTTATTTAGTTGAGCAGAGGAATTGTACTGATTAAGAAATGTGGCTTAGACTATTTCTTGTATTTAAATTATTTTAAGTATGATTAATTATTTTAACTATGACGAGGACGACCGAAGTATTTAAAATATTGGTTCAGTTTTTGTTTTAAACTATTACTACGTAGATGTGCTCCTAGGACTTAATCAAAACTTTTAAGAAAATCGTTTTGTTTAACACAATAATTGTTTTTATGCGTTGTAAATTAATTATATATTGATGGAAACCAAACATGTGCTTTTAATAAGTATTCAATGTTTATATTTTTATCATTTTAACTTCACTATTACAAAAAAAAAAAGTTGGGCACCAGCAGGGATCGAACCGGCAACCCTCGGGTCTATGCTCTACCTGGAGTAAAATTTTCCATTCTCCAGTTGGATACTAAATAGATGTGATTTTAACTTTAGTAAAATGTAAGGGGATAGTACGATGCTAAACTCGTTTGAAATTAGCAAAACACAATTTTTAACCTTGTATCATATTCATATCATATCATGTTCGATTCATTAGTTGCAAACAATTGTAATTTATATAGTAAACGTAAAACTTTTTGCAGCAAACTGCATTTCAAAAGCTCAATTCGCAATCGATTCATTCGTTTGCCATAAACAATTAAACTTGCTTGCAAACATCATGTCGTTTGAATTTGGGAAACATTGTCATTTACCGTAATCAACCCAGGCAAATTGAGCTCCGAACGAATGGGTTATTTGTTATATGTTTGACGCAATGGAATTACTTTCTGTGGCGACTGTAATACAATTGCTACAAATGAAATACGTTTGCAGGGATTGTATAACATTTCCAGCAAATGTATTACAATTACAGCAAACGAAATTCGTTACTCGCAAACGCAAAAAAAAAATATTAATTTTCTCAGTGTATACGAATCTTAACAACTTGTTTTACGGTTCGATAGTTCGCAACCTCAACCATTAAATTCTAGTTTTTGAATTTTTTGTCAAAGGCTGTAACAAAATCAGCTGACTTTCTGTTTTCAATATTTCGATTTCGATAAAAAAAAAAAAAAATAGGAACAAAAGGAACAAAAGGAAAGGGTTGAACATTTTCTAACAGATGTTCTGCTTTTCAATACCTAGATATTTTTTTAATTTTCTTACTAATTCCTGTAGTGCTTTTTAAAGTTCTTCTTCCACAAAAAAAACTCATTAAAAGGCAAAGTAAAAAAATACAAAGTTTAATGACCTCAAATGGATATATATACTATGCAGGTTATATAAATGGATATTCAAAGATTCGATACTGCATCTATATTTTTTTCTTACTACCCTCAGCCTCTGTTTCAACTTCGGCACGTTCACGTATATCATGGCCATTAACGTGTTCAAAACTACCCTCACAACAGATAATTCGTGTGCGTATCTAAATTTTTATTAATTTCTCCGACACACTTTCCAATAATTTCCAAAAAGAACGGCCATAAAAGTAAAAAAAAAAATGGAATGCGACACACACAGCAAGCTTGTCCCAGAAAAAATCGCATAAGAAACCACACTAAGGGTTGTGTGTGTGCCTACGCACTTTGCAAGGGTATTGTTTTTTTTGTTCCTTTTATCTCTACCCCCCAAGCTGCCTTTTTTATTAATTACGTTTTTTTTTCTACATCACCCCCGGATTTTCTATATGGATTTCTATTTTTTATACTACGCCACTCTCGTGAGTTGTGGATGGATCACAATTCGATTAGGATATTCGGGGAAAAAAATGGGACACATTAATGTTTGTTCATTAATATTAGAGTAACACAAAGGATGAAGGGAATACAATAAAAAAATGAAATTATCTAGGGGATGCTGATTAAATGGATCTATAGATAGATGATGTTGCAGTTGTTGTATGAGTTTGCTGTTTTTTTTTTGTATTCGCTAAATTTCCTTTTTTTTACGCCATGTTTGTCTCATGTGTGTCAAATTGACCGCTTGCGGTTAATGGTTCGCTTTTGCCCATTTATTTTTGCAGATTAAATCTGATTTAGTTTAGATCATTGGTTGTGTCTTGTGTTTGTTCTTTTCGGATATGAGCGATTAAGTAGACGTATCTTTATATATTTATTTAAGTACCTACATACATATAGAAGTTAGTTAATACGAAGATGACTTCACTAAAACTCATCACATTTTTTTTTGTTTATCAAAACTTTTATTAAATTGCACTCGCTTCAATGGCAAGTAGGTACCTATGTAATTTTCATGCTGAGCCAACTATGTGCTGAAGTTCAAATTTTTTTTTGTTTGTACCTACTTTTATTCTGTGTGTAAAGCAAGTTATGTGAATATAAGTGAAGGGATATTTTGTGCTTAGTAATTCATTTTAACAAACCACACCGAGTCTGGTGTTGCTTGATTTACTTTCTGCAATTATTGCTTGGGGGCATTATTTTGAGCGTTACCTTAGGCATAAAATGAAGAGGAAATTAGGAAAAATAAGCATATGAAGAACGTAAAATCTTCAACAAGTTTTTTTTTTTAATGATTTCTTTGACTGCATACCTACAATATCACATAGTAAATAGCATCGTACCTTCATACAAAGGTAGGAAGGATTGGATTTCAAATTCAAATTTGGTACAGTATCGATATTTTAGTACTCAAATTAAATAAAAGAGTAACGAAAGTCTGTTAATCTTGAAAATTCTTTAAAAAATAAAAAAAAAAAATAAATCGGGTGGCAAAACGGCTCGTGATGAACCAGGGCCTAGTGACTAACAACTCGCAACCATTCCTGTATGCGTCTGTTGACAGGAATGGAAAGGACCTACAATTTTATGCCGAATTCGAACGGCTAGACGAGAAGCACTTATTCGTGACAAGTGGTACTCTTGGAGGATATGTCAATTCCTCGCAAGAGGCAATATCCCTCTGAAAAAAAAAACTTTTTAGTTTTAGGTGGACGAGGCTGGGAGGCGAACCCAGACCTCCAGCGTGACAGTCGAAAGCACTAACCATTACGCTACGGGCTACTACAAAGGAAATTCTTTAAGCAAGCTTAAAATCTTATCGCAAAGTTGAGTACCACATCCGAAGACTCTACGCCTTCTACAAGATTTGGGCATCTGTGCGCTTCAAGAGACCCAGTAGGGGCTGTCGCAGCGCAGGCCAACTGCAGAAGCTTAGTCCTGAAACTTCCGGATTGGTCTACGAAAGCAGCCAAAAAGAACGTGAAGTACCTCTACCTAGGCATCCACTTCAGCGAGTTTATATTAAGGTTCAACCAGCCTCACGAAACGTGCTCAAAAAAGCCAACTGGGCCTTCCACAGGCCCCACCCACTGAAGAAACGGACTAAGCCAGAAGACAAAGATACACTTAACTTATGTAGAAGTAGCTCCTGCAGCCTGCCATCAGCTTCACCATCCTAACCTGGTTCTCCATCATGAAGACGGCCATGAAGAAACTTCAAACGTTCGAAAGAAAACATACTAAGGATCTGAACCGGACTACATTTTAACCGATAGCGAATACGACATCACAACAACTAGCGTCTATAGAATCATTTACGCTCTCAAGTACAGGAGGAGTCATAACACTTTCTGGCGGCGTCGAATTAACAGAAAACTGTGCTGCAAGCAAATTGGCTTTATCTATCGAGCTGACAAAAGGTGTACTGGGTCATTGTAGTATTTTTTGCCTTAATTTTTGGTCATGCAAAAACTTGGTTCTACGAATATGACCGTTACAGGTCTTCCTGGCTTGTTGAAACTTCTTCCGGTTTTCCTCAGTAGGGTTGGCTTTATAACTACGGAAACTAACTTCTCTAACCCTAATAACCTCTTTACAGCTCGAATCTAACCATGAGTTTTCTTTGGGTTTGATAGATTTTACCCTATTCGGGATAAAATTTCTCATTCCACAAAGAATTAGGTTTGTGATCATATCTGCGCTGGAGTCTGCGTAACTATCGAGGAAGCATAGTGACCAGTTAAAGTTCTTGAAGAAACCGTTGAGACCGTCCCAGTTGGCTTTCTCGTATTGCCAAACGGTTCTCGTTGGCGCTTTCTCTTTAACTGTGTTTTGTTGGCACGAGAAATTATCAGATATGGCACAATGGTCTGATGTGCCTAGAGGCGATAATACACTAATAGTGTACTTACCAGGGTCAGAGGTAAGAAACAAGTCAAGAGTGTTGGCGGATTGACCTGTAACGTCTGGTATTCGAGTTGGCTTGTCAACAAGCTGAGTCAGGTGGTTCAACTCAGCTAAGAGCTCAACATACCTTCCTTCGGGTGTTGTCTGACCCGAAAAGCGAAGCCAACTAGAATTGTGTACATTGAAATCGCCCGTAATTCTTTTATGTTCGACCCAAAACTAAAAGTCTTTATATGGCTATATCTTTCCAAAAAATGCTCGTAGGAGGTTGCGGTTGACGTTGTTGAATAGATAACGTACTTATTTATCTTTTAGAAAGCTCCACTGATTTTAATTTAATTATAATTTTCTATCTCGTGGGTATAAGCAATCCAAACCGTGTGGCGTTTAAAAATAAAAAATCGAAGAAAATCCACACTTTTACATTTTTTATGGAACCAATAACATGGGTAACTCCGTTTGTTAACCTATTTTGCTTTTACAGAATATAGAAAAAACTTAGCTTTTCGCAGTGCTATTTTCCAAACAAGCCATGTTTTGTTTTTTTTCTTCTTAAACAAAATTTTAAATTTAGGTTCTGTTGGATCTGGAATAACACTTATTTTCCTCAAAATGTTGGAGATCAGAATTTTATTAGTCATATGTTTTTTTCTGATAATTTTTAACCACTTTGAAAAATTTAATGTTTCATCTACTCCAATCCACATTCTTGTGACTTATAATGATCCCTACACAAAACAACGATCTATTAGAGTAGAATTTCAAGAGAACTTTTCGATTTGATAGAATTGAACAATAGCTCCACAAATATCTATATACCTATAGATATCAACCAGCCAGAACAGCCATCACAGTCTCAGTCTTGCCTCTGATGTACCTCCTTTGGTCAGTGTTGTTCGTTCTCAGTTTCAGTCGATACTGAAAGACCAAAAAAGGAGTAAAATGAAAAATTATTACTTGATTTCATTTGGACAAGACAGACTCTTTCGCACATACATAATATTAAAATTTTATCCGCCTCCTCTGGGCCGCGTCTATTTATGCATAAATATACAACAGCAACCATCCATAGGTAAGTAAGGTACCCACAGAGACCACATCATCAGAGCTACCACTGTCATCCTCATCTGCATGGAAATTCTTTGCTTATTTTTGTAATAAGCAAAAGCAAAAGCAAAAGCAAATAGCATATACTTGCACCTAGAAATACATATACAAATGTACAAACAAAAATAAAATAAGCATTATTGAAGATTCTTAACTTTATACCTATTTTCATTCATTCACTTCGTTTCTACTTAACACGTGTGCATCAAGACAGCAGAATAAACTTATTGCAGGAGATGATGCGTTGAGCCACAATCATGGCTGGATTTTCAAAAATTCAGGCCTTTTTGAAATATTTTCGCCATTTCAAAAAGTAAGTCGTTTAAAAATCCGTTTGCTGTTCGGAAGGTTATGGAAGAACGTGGTGTCAAGTTTTTTTTTCGAAACGAAAATGACAATTAACAATGTGGAATTAGCTTAGCAAAATGTGTTATACTTACAAAAAACAGGTATCAAAAAGTCAACTGGAGTCGAACGAAACAAAAAGCTCTGCACAATCCCAACCGAAACTACGTGATTCGCTTCAACACAATGCTAGTTTTATTGTATCATCATTTGCGGCATTATGTATCATCAATTCGGCCGACGGGTTTTCAAAGAAATGAGTTTTTTCCCAATTCGAGAACATGGTCGAACTTTTGGAACATAGCCCTAAAAATGATAATTTAGATTTGGGTACCAAACTAGCCTGACAATGAAAATCTTTTTATAAAAGTTCTATTACCTACTAGGACCAGGACGTAATAAATGTTGTGATTGATTAAACATTAATATATTTGCTTCTTTGAAGAGTTCTCATAGAGATACGAGCGTCAAACTGAACTGCGCCATTATAATTTTTCGATCTATAAATTAGACCCTGTAAAGCTGCAAAGTCGTAGGCATTGTCATCGCAGTCTGTCCAACCTACGACGACTTCGACTTCGACTTGGACGACAACGACAACAATGAAGCCTATATACGCAATGGAAGTGAGTGATGTTCGTATGGAATTGCTCTAGGAATAGAAGTCTTCTTGATCCAGATACTGAAATGTGCATTCAAAAAGTGCAAGACTTTGAATGATCTTTTGCTATATATGCGCACGTAGAAACATTGTTAGCACATACATGAGGAGCTAAAAAAAAACATATTTTATTCATTAGTGTTGTGTTTTTTCCCTTCTTAAGATATGAAGACGGGCGGGCGGTCGGGGTTTGAGATGTTTTTTTAGTTTGCTTCTGAGTTCTGCTTGACCTATTCAATAGTTCGTTGCCTTATTGTTAGTTGATGATCATGTTGACGTTAAGATCGACCATGACGATGACGACGACGACGATAGTTGCATCAGCCAGCTTCGCGTCGGCAGCGTGTTGAATGCATTTGTCTCCAATGTATCACCAAGCTATAATAAGAAGGATCTCATCTGTTATAGATGGTAGATGACCAGAGTCAATTTTGTTTGTTATCAGTTAAAGCAGAAGAAACACAAAAAAAAACGGGTGTGTGGCCATCATCATCGGCCATTGCACATTGGAAAAATAAAGGTAATTCATTTTTATGATTTATTTTTCGGTTGTGGTTGATCATTAATTACTACGAGCAAACACTTAAAACTAAAGTAATGATTTTCCAGAAAGCACTTATACCTCTGCCTACTTACATCTTACATCTTTCTGCTGGAATTCATAAGGAATGCGTAGGTGGTATAGTGTAGATATCAACATGTTAGAAGGAGAGCTGGTGAATCATTTGTTAAAAATGTACTTACCAAATTTTCGAGTGATAATTTAGAAAATTTCAAAAAGTAACGTACGTACGTTTGGGAAGTGAACTTTGTGAGACTAAGCTAGGGGATAGAGAATTGCAGAGTCCTTGTTCTAAATTCAAAAATGTAGGTACGAACTTTCACTAAAAATAATATATTTTTGACACACTAGGAACTAAAGACTAGACCACTTCACTTGACAATCATGACTTAATATTCTAAAAAAAAATCAAAGTTTTTTAAACAAAATTCTATATTTCTGTATTGCAAAATAGGTATGTGTATGCAGTGTTTCAAAATTCCGTATATCTACATTATAACAACACCTTTATTATGTTTTACAAAATTCAGTATGCCAAAATGCTGGGGAAACATTTTCTTTAAGGAAACATATTTCTTAAGGTTGTTATTTTGCTACAACAGACGACACAACATAGATTTTTGAATTTAAACAATTTCGTTATAAAGAATGCAAAATCCCGGCTGGAAAAATGCTAAGCTTATGCCTATTTTGGGCAAGGCACTAGCAAGTTTTAAGTAGGGCAAATCTAGACGAGGAAAACTTGTCAAATACTTGCCAAGCCCTTGCCGGATTTCACTACCAAAAATTAAGACGGGGTAAACTTTTCAAGCACATAGTTAAAACTTGTTGGACATGTATTTGTACCCCATGGGGAATGTCTCTTGTACACCAAAAACAAAAAAAATGTATACACCTTTTAAGTTTCATACGATGCAAATGGTTCATAATCGCCAAGAGCAAATGTTAGAATCTATGTAAGACTCTTTAGTGCCTCGTCACGAGATTAATTGTCCAGGCCCGATTAATAGAAAAGTAGAATAGGTACAGAATTATTTTACATCCGAATTGCGTCGTACAGAATTTTGGGATACATATCAATGACCAAAATAAATCTGAAATCTTCAAAAAGGAACACCGCTTCAACTAAAAGCAACACAAAAAATAGCAACCCATCACAGACAATAATCCCACATCGCGTCGTCGTCGGCCAGTCGTACGACTTAAGAGATTTGGAAACATTGTCAGAGAGATCCTGTGAGCAATGGCATACCTAAATAAGTACATAACATGCATTTACATATCTACTTCTTCTTTAAATGCGACCAAAAAATTAAGCATTAATTTAGCACGATAGAGATTTAGCTTCAGAGAGCCTTTTAAGATTTTCCTCGTCTTTTCAGTCATTCAAGTTGCAACCCCTTTGGCAACGTGTGTGTGTAGTGACGGTGGAGCGCAAAAAAGTCGTTATTCACTTTCCGGACTTTTCTTTAAAAACGAATTATTCGACACGGCTAAGTGCAAAAAAGAGGCTTCTTATAGTATTCTTTTTGCTGCTTACATTTTGTGTTTTGCTGCTGTCGCGATCGATACAAAAGAACTAACATTCCCTCTCGGAAAGGCTAAGTAATTAATAAATTAAACGAATCTTTCATTATAAAGCGAATATAGGATTATTATAGGAGCGAAATAGCCAGTTGCATTCCTCCCCTTAAACAATTCAACCGTAATACTCGCGCTGCTAGGAATGCCCATCAGTTTACCCTTGAGCCCAACTTCGGACGTACTGTCAAGTTTAGGGATTCTTCCTTTTCCCGCACCACGCGAATGTGGAATGCTTTACCCGACTCTATCTTTCCCTCCCATTTTAATATTCAGAACTTCAAAACCAATGTGCATCAGTTCCTCCTCTTAAATCCTTCCCTATTTTCCTAAAGCTCGCACTGTGTTCAACATATTAAGGGTAGTCACAACCCCTTTAGTGCGCGCACAAATAAAAAAAAAAAAAAAAAAATAAAGATTACAAAATTCGACTTGAATATAGTTGCATTGCATATTTAAAAGCCCTTGAGATTAATTGGTTTTTGATTAAAATATCTTTAAATACATCTATCATATTTTATTATCTCTGCGCGACCGCGACACGGACGCATATTCTAATGTCTGGTTATGTATGTTTATCGTTCGATACCCCGCGATCCTGTGTTGACTCGCTGATATGGTGCAAACATAACTTGGCTTGCAATCGCGTACTACAAACTGCAACACGACTTAATGTGGGGAATGTCAAAATGTGACAGATATATTGGATACCGCGGTCGAGAGAGATGTATTTTATGTGATGCAAGTGGGTGGTGTAGTGGAGGTGATGTTTACGATGTGCTATCTGTGTCTGGAACATGGATTGGACATGAAAGTGACACGCGATGACAGCCAAAGACAATAAAAAGTCTAGGCTTATAGGTTAGCGGAGCTGAGTTCAGTTGGTGTGGCAATGGAGCTATATTAATTCTACTATTAGACATGTCTCAATTAACATTTTTCTTCTTTTAAGTCTCTCTAAAAGCTTAGCTGGATAAATTCTCTATGTAGCTGTAGCTAAAGTACTAATATTTATTTTATGTCTAACCAAAAGCTGTTAAAATGTATCTTTTGTTAGCCAAAAGCCTAAAAAAGTTGTTATCTTACAAAAGTTGAATATTTATTTACCTACATACAAAATAAATTTGATGAAATACCATAACCCCAGACACCAGTATTTATGTGGAACTGTTTTAGCTTGAAGGAAAGAAATGGAAATTTAATTTTTTTGCCAGGGTATTGTTTATGAAAATAGCAATCAAATAATGGGACTTGCGCCTTTATTTCCGCTGCCAAATGCGCTTTAAGAAAATGTCTATGTTAAATACAACATTTATTGCGGAACTGTCAAAACTGTTGTTGTATTTTGAATGGAAATTGGGTACTTTGGGTACTTTTAAGGAAAAACACTGCTTTTGCGACGGTGTTTAAGCGATTATTTTTTCTACCACCTACATTTTTGAAAATATATGAAATTGATATTTCTTGCTACGTCAAAGCAAACCTAAGCACAGCAGCATTTTTGGCGTTGTCCGTTGTGATGAAAGTATACCGAGAACTGAACAGTTTCTATTTCTTTGATGCAAGTGCTATGCTATACTGAAAGCGGTTTACTTTATTTTAATTTTTTCTTTAATCCCCCTTTCTCCCTCAGAGAAAACCTCAAGTACAATTAGCATGGTGAACTTTCCCATATAAGGTTGAATCAAACTAAAACTAAACCACACTTCGGACGTACTGCTAATCACAGAGATTCTTTCTTCAGTCGCACTACACGAATGTGGAATGCTTAATCCCACTCCGTTTTTCCCTCCCATTGTGATAATAAAACATTCAAAACCAATGTGAATTTTAACATCTGTTCACTTGATGACTCTGAAAACTTAGCGCTGTGCCTGCTCATTTAAGCATAAAATCGTTTTGACATTCTAAAATTGTATTTGCCATAGTGTATGAGGTGAAAGTGATTAAAATGAAATATGATTTATTACGACATAAAAGTCGTGTAGGAAAATATTAGACTTAAACAGCCGTTAAGTTAAGAATAGGGCTGCCTGATAAATAGGGACTTCAGGGCCCACAAATCGGAACAAATCGGGACAACAAAGAAATTATATTTTAAACATAATGCGGCACATATACACAAATTTTATTAATGTAGTATGGTTTCTAAGTTACAGAGAATTCAAAATTTTAATACCAATGCAAAAATTAAATAGAATCGCCAAATTTGACTCAAGGCTTAAAAATCATCGTGTAATAGTATGCGCCACATATGCACACATGATGATATTTCCAAGACGCATTTAAAGAAGGGTAACGACAAACAACGTGCCGTTTCTGCGTTGACCACGTATCTACATTTATACAAGAATTTTGTATCAATCCTTACAAAATAAAAAAGTCGGGACAGTATCGGGACATTTTGTAAATTATCGGGACTGTCCCGCCGAAATCGGGACGTCTGGCAGCCCTAGTTAAGAACCAGCACCCCCCTCGCCTATAAGAGTGATCGAAATTGTAGTAACATTTTAAATTAATTTTATACAAAAATCTACTAGGTATAAGCAAAAATCGATAACCTATTGTCTAGGTATGTATGCATGTTTGGATATTAAAACACATCACCCCATTTTGTCACTTTTTGTCAATTTTAATTTGTTTTCCCTTCAAGTATGGTTTTTTTTTTTTTGTTATATTTTCTTTCGTCATTCTTATTAAATAACCAACCATCAGCTAAACAGTGCAATAAAATGAATCACGAGATTTTTCCATTCGATTTTTTCTTGTCGTTTCGTGGTTCATGTTAAAGTTTAATGACTATTTGTTTTTTGTTTGTTACCTCAAGCTCAAGTTAAGTAGAAAATATAAAAAAATAGGGAGGAAACAATAACAGCACAGCATTGAAAAATAAAAGGACGCTGTATAGTATTTATATAGAACGAGTATAGCGCATCAATTTGGTAAGAACTGAATTTTTTGCTAATAAGCATTTCCGTTTTGTCATTGCTTTGAGGATATTGGGACTGGGGTTTTTTTTTGGCCATCGTACTGCGCCGCGCCGGCCGCGGTGCTGGAGACTTTACATGTTATTGATACCTACCTCTTAAAATAGTTGTTATTATTCAGGTATTGACGGGCTGGAGCTCCATCATGCCGTACACAGCGGCAATAATATTATGCAATCCGCAGTAAGCGGAGAAAATTGAATGTTTTGTGTCATTTTTTTTAGTTTTTTTCATCCAATTCTTCCTTCTGATAACAAAAGCCTTACGCCTTAAAAACACCTTACTATCTTTTAGATATACATATATCTTTTTTTATTTGCCCCGCTAATGCATTCAGTTTGCTATATAACTTTTATTGTGTTGCTTACATATATTCAAAAATAGCTGGATGGGTTTTCAAGGGAAGTGTTTTTCAGATCAGTCATCTTTTATAGCTTATACATAGCTACACCTAGCTATACATAAACTCATGTGACTCCTTGGAGCCATTTAATGATAGAAAATACATTTGAGTGTCAATTACAATTCAAATTGCAAGGCAATTACGAAAAAATAAGTCTGTGTATTTTCCGTCATGTCGTAGTCGTTGTTGTTTGCTTTTTTTCTGAATATTCAATATCTACTTTGTAAGTGGGTGGATATAAATATATGTATGTATGTAGATAGATATGAATTAGGTGAGGACGGTTATAGATGTTTGGGTTCATTTTCAAGTCGTGTGTATAGTTAGTAATTGGAGCTCGATTTTGATTGATTGTTATATTTGTGTGTGTATGTGTGTTAGTGTATAATAAATCGAGTAGGTAGGTACACACAGTTAACGGTTGATTGAAATTGGAAGTACATTTATTATGTACGTATATAATAAAAAACATAACAGGATTTTTCATTTATTTCTAAGAATACAAATAAGCTTTATTAAAAGCAAAAGTATTCGTACCAATAAGTTTTTCAATTTCAAGGAGTTTTAAATATAATTTACTTTTTTTTTAAGTAGGTACGTATATATAGATACCTACCTAACTTGTGAAAGCAAACAAAAACAAACCCAGTATTCCGTAAGTTATGATGATGATTTCAAGTAAAATAAATACCTACCTTGCGAGGAGACGAATATGCAAAATAAGAACAAACAACATTTATACAAAAAGAAAAAATATCCGCAGAAATGCCTTATATCTGTAGTATGTCCCTTAAAATATCCTTAATATACGTATCCCCGCACGAGCAGGCGGTAGTGACAACGGTGGCGGCGGCAGTGGCACAATTTATTGATTCTCAAAATTTTTCCTAGAAACACTCTTTTTTTCTGCGCGCCGAACAGGGTTCAATGAAAACTGCCGCAAACATCTTAAACAATGCAAAAAGGGGACATGCCCTTTCTGATTTAGCATTTCTGCTTCTTTCCAAATTTATTTATTTTTTCGCAATATTTTTTTTCCTTCGCAAATATGTATAATGGATTGCGATAACATCCAACGACGAATATTTGTATATGTATCTTTTTTTTTCTTAGCTTAACATTTTATTTGTGCTGCTCCGCGCTCATCCTTATTTTTTTTTTTTTTTTATTTTTTGGAGTTCCAGTTCCTCGTGATTCGTTAAACGGCTGTATGCGCGCTCTTATTTAGATAAGACCAGGTGTTACTTGCAAAATTTCCCCAAGATTTTTGTTGTTGCTGCTGCGAGATGTAGTATCTGTTTTTTTTATTATTGTATCCAAGTCTTCCTTTTTTGTGTGCTGTGTGCAAAACTCTGAGCATATTCGACTTCTTTTTGGGGAACATAAAAAATGTTTACCCTTACACAGCATCACCACGACAGCAGGGAGCCCAACAAGAAAAATATTATTCAAGTGATACAAAAAAAAAATTAAAAAAAAGATACCTACAAACGAAACAATAAACTAATAAAATGCTCCATTTTCATTGGAATTCATATTTCTTGGATTCTTTACTTTGCGGATGGCAAAATATACAAAAATATAAATAAAAAAAAATTATTTGCAAGTACCTACCTACCAACCAACATATATGTACATAC
This sequence comes from Melangyna quadrimaculata, assembly GCA_949320155.1. Classification (NCBI taxonomy): domain Eukaryota; kingdom Metazoa; phylum Arthropoda; class Insecta; order Diptera; family Syrphidae; genus Melangyna; species Melangyna quadrimaculata. The sequence continues at coordinate 1,127,692 of OX439486.1, forward strand.
CTACATAAATATCTTTTGGATTGAATGAGGTTTATCTGCGAAAAAGGGCTCTGCTTTACAAATATATCTGTACAAGGACAGGCCAGAGAAGACAGAAGACAAAGGAAACCAATGACTTATTGTGAATGCTGTGACAATGTATGGTACAGACCAGTTATCGATCTTATAATCAAGAAAGCTCTTTTGAGGTGCGCTGCTCTTAATGATGTCTACATGTAAATTATCACCAAAGACAGTTTTGAAGCTGACCGCACGATATGTAGTTCCATTGTATTTTCAGAAAATGCGTGGTTTCTTTCATTTGATGATGGTTTTGCAGTCTTACGAGGCCTGCACTGTCCTAGAGACTAGGTACCTATAACTACATAATACGTCACCTTTATTTTTTTTCCATATAGGTATATTCTGAAATATAATTATTTTTCGAGAATTTATGTACCTGGATATATAACATACACATGATTTTTTATAATCAATTTTCAATTTTTTTTTACCGGGATTTTCAAGTGTTTCCCTTTTCCTCTATTCCTGCTTTATGGAAATATACACATATAATTCTTGCCAGTTGATCATTTTTTTTTTGTTTGCTGTTGGTTGATAGTCTTTGCTAATGCGATTGGTTTGGAGTAGACACCAGGGCTACACCGCACCGCAACGTTGCAGTCGTTCGTCCGTCCGCTCAATCGTCGTCCTCGGTCATTGTCGTTGGTCATCAATTGAGTTTCACTTACGCATTTATCATCATATTCTTCTTCTGTTACTACTTTTTATTCGTATTCCACTATTGTTGCCTCTTCGAGGAATTCAATATTAAACGCGAACGGAGCAAAAACAAAAAATAAAACCGAACGATAAAAGGCTTCAAATCTCCAACTCCCTCCTTCTTCAAGTCCGGATCCAGAGGGGCTGTTATGGGGTCTTCAACCCAGAAAAAATACAATTTTGATTAGAGAATTGGAAAATTTGGTCCTATCTTACTTGGCATTCTGTAGCGACAACAAATAAATTGTTATTTCTCTTGGAAAATAAGAACAAAATTCAAGCTAATTTGTGACAAAAATCTATCAGTAATCAGTTTTTCAACAAAAATTGTGTTGGCCAGTGAAAGTTTGAATCAGTTTCATCACAAACTTGTAAGACATCGTGATTCTGGAGAAACTCCATGACCCCCGAAAACCAAATCGCCTTATTCTCAAATACCTACATGAAAATGTTAAATGGGGAGTGAGGATCAACTGGAGAATGAGTGCCAATAACTTCAATAACCATCATATCAAAACAAACAAATGTGTTGGACCAAGATAGTTTAACGGCTTTGACTGTTTTTTTTTTTTTTTTTTTTTAATCTATTGTACGAAAAAAAGTGTCAAGACTTTTTTGTATAGTATTTTTAGTTTTGAAATATTTGTATCTTTATTTTCGTAAGCATTTCATATTTGTTGGTTAAACCCAATCCCTTTGCAAAATAAATTAATGTATCCGCGCCTGCCCATCGCCGCATAAGCTGCTGCCGCTGCGATCCAATGTCGCTCTTATACTGTTACTGTTTCATCTGAAACTTTTCCCGCCAACACCAGAGCACGCATTATTGAATCTGAATCTGAGAGCCTCTACCCCCTCCAGTATAATTTCTTGGCCTGTTGGCGTCGCCATCGTCCATCGTCAGGGTAAAAGATGTAAAAAAGCAAATCAACAATACAATAGAAATTCTTTTCTACACCAAAAGTTAATAAGCGTTGCAAAAGTGCACACGGGCACACGAATTTTGTTTTTTATTTTTATTTTTTCTCTTGTTCTGATGCTGGTTGGGACTCCATGTTTGTCGTTTTTCGTCATCATAGTCCTGTGCTGGATTGTGAGCCCTTTCTGTTAGTTCGTTTGTTAATTTTTCTGAAGCAAGCTATACACCTCAGCTAGCAACAGCAGCAGCGGCAGAAGCTGCAACCAGTGAGTGCCTTCTTCATACATTTCAGAGATTTTTATCTGATGCTTTTCGGCGACGAGTGAGGGACCAAATGAAACATTTAAGATAATTTCTATAACACTACTTCTTATTCTGTTGTCTCTTATAGTGATGATGATGGTGGTGGGGCCTTGTTTACCGTGCGCGGGGAAGTCTACAAGTGGCCTTTTTGCCGCTTAGACTTTTAAGTAGATCAGAGTGCCAACTGGTTACAATATAGTAACGCAAAAACAGCACCTATTTTTGTGTAAGGGACTCGCCTTTACCAGCATTTTGTGCTAAACGGTTTTTTTCGGTAAACGCGAATGTGTGATATTATAAACCAATGACACTTTTATTCTGATTCTTAGGACCCGTAAAATCTTTTTATTTTAAAACCCTAAATAAAATTATTTATCGTTTTAACCAAGTATAAGAACATTATTTTTTGTTGGATACATTTTAAGGCCCTTAGCTCTAATTTATGTACTCTCCATTTAATTTTAATTCAATTTGATGTAAGAGAACATTTACAAATTTCATATAATATTTTTTTAACTATGACTTTAAATTTAATGGAGAGTGAATAAATTGTGGCTAAGTCTAACAGGAATTTAGTGACAATTAAAACAAAAATACTCAAGACTCTATAACGGTTCTAAATTATCGATTGTCAACTAAATTAATGGATCAGTATAATTACTGTTTTCAAACATCAATTTTTACTTGCTCTTTATCCTTAAGGGCAAGTCTTGGTTTCGTGTCAAACAAAATTCGGATTCAGATTCTAACCAAAACATTTATTTTTTTTTAATTTGCCATAATACAACCGATTCTTGATTTTACTTGCGATATACTTAGTATAGGGCAAGTTTAGGAATCGTGCAAAAAATCGAACTCGAGATAATAATTTTCCCTAAGATTTTCCATAGAGAACGCGAAAAAAGTGGGTCTCGCAATTCTGTCTGTCCAACTTTCTGTCTGTATCTGGACCTGCAGCCTAAACCACTTAAGCAATTTTCTTCAAACTTTGGACTTAAGGTTTTTTGGGGAGTCCCTAGAGGGGATATATAATTTTTTTTTAGCTCCAAAAATAACGAATATTGAATTTTTTTTAATTTTGTGTAAGATTGTATTTTATTAAATCTAAAAGTTTGCATACCATTTTTTGTTTACTGTTCAAGCATGGTTTTATGCAGAAGCGATCGACGGTGACAAATTTGCTTGTATTTATGAACATGTGCTCAAATACTTTAGAACGTGGGCAAGAGCTTGACTGTATCTATACAGACTACTCCAAGGCTTTTGATCAACTATCCCATGAAATTATCACGTTTAAACTTAAAGCGTTTGGATTTCCTCACGGATTCATCGCTCGGATTTCATCATATCTCCAGAATAGATCTTACCAGGTTAAATTTAGAGTCTTTCTTCAACCCTTTTATTAGTAGTTAGGTTAGGACCTCTCCTTTTTATATTAGCTATTAATGATGTCCCTTGTGTATATGTAATAGCGAAATTCTTATTTTTGCAGATGATATGAAAATTTTCAAAAGCACTGGATTGGCCAGCGATTGATTGCTTCTGCAAGATGATATTAATAATTTCGTTTTATGGTGTCATAAGAACGGTTTGAATGTGAACCCCATTAAATGTCAAGCCATGATTTTTTCAAAAAAAAAAGTATCATATAATTTTAAAATTTCTAAACATGTTTTACTTCGTGTTTAATGTTTTAAAGAGCTTTGATCTCATTTTACTTCTAAGCTTGTTTTTACGGAACATATCAATTTTATCGTTAAAAAAGCCAACTCTATGTTGGGGTTTGTAAGGCGATGGGCTAAAAAATTTCAAGATCCTTACGTTACCCTGCCTCGCTCTTTACAACTGCTTAGTGTGACCCCACCTTGAATATGCATCTCAGATATGGACTCCTTTCTACAAGGTTCATAAAAATAGGATAGAAGCAGTACAGCGCAATTTAATTCGTTTTGCATTGAAGGGATTACAATAGGCAGATCCTTATAACCTTCCGCCTTACGAGCATCCAATAAATCTTTTTCAGATCCAAACTTTGTCACAAAGGAGGATCAGTAATGACATTGTATTCGCACACCAACTAATAAGTGGTGTTATCGATGCGCCCGATTTATTAAATTGCTTAAGTTTCAACTTTTCGTTTTGTAGTCTGTCTATTGCTACTAACTAACTACTCACACTGCACTAAGTGATGAGGCGGTGTACACATTTTTTGTGTTGGCAATTCTTTGGTCGTAAGTTGCAGCTTGATTCAAGCGCTCTTTAACAAAGATCTGATAGTGTAAAAAAAAAAAAAAATTGATATATAAAAAAATAATTTTTAAGAAAACCGCTCTAACGATTTTTGAATTTTTTTCGCATAAATTCATATTTATCAAACACGATTTTTGAATTTTTTTCTCATAAATTCATATTTATCAAACAAATCAGATGGCATACTTTTTTTTAGATCTATAAGTTTTAGCTTTTTTTTATAATTAGCGCGTGCAAAAGGGGTTGTGACTACCCTTAAGACGATATACACAGCACGAGCGATTAGGTAGATTGGAGGGGATTTAAAAGGAGATACCGATGCACATTGGTTTTGAACATCTGTAGATCACAATAGGAGGGGAAAATTGAGCTGGGTAGAGCATTCCACATTCGAGTACTGCGACTAAAGAAAGAATCTCTGTACTCAACAGTACGTCCGAAATTGGGCTCAAGGGTAAACTGATGGGCATTCCTAGAATCGCGAGTATTACGGTTGAATTGTTTAAGGGGAGGAATGCAACTGGCTATTTCACTAGAGCATTGTTTATGGAAATAACGGTAAAATAACGAAAGACATGAAACCGTTATAGTTCTTTCACATATCATTTTAAGAGCTCTTTTTTCAATTCCATCCAATAAACTCAAGTGGGTTATGTGAGTCAACGCCCAAATATGGGAGTTACACTCAAGTTTTAGACGAATAAAGGCTTTGTAGATCACAGCCAGATCAGAAGGGGAGACAAATTTCTTGCATCGACGGAGAAAACTTAAACACTTAGTTGCATTTTTGGCGATGTCGAATAATTGGTCGTTCCATAAAAGGTGGTCTGTGACACACATAAGGACTGAAAGCTTTTCGGTTTCCTCAATGCAAGTACCACTCATGGATAGTGGCATGGGGGGTGGGTTTCGTTTTAACGACAGTAGACAGCATTGAGTTTTTGAAGCATTAAATTCTACACGATTATTAATTCCCCATTGGACAATGCTGTCGAGATCAGAATTTAATGAGCTTAGCATACGCTGCCGTTCAAGTTCCACGTCCGAAGGACATGGGTGTGAATCTAAGAACGAATATGAAAAGCTGAGGGTACTTTCGTCAGCAAAACTATTTATTGGATTAGAAGTTTCAGATAAAAGATCATTTATGAATATAAGGAAGAGAGTCGGAGACAGAACGGAGCCCTGGGGTACACCAGCATTTATTGTGTGAATTTCAGACTTGAAACCGGGGTACACCAGCATTTATTGTGTGAATTTCAGACTTGAAACCGTCCAATATAACTTGTATTGAACGCTCCGAAAGATAATTTTTAATCCAACGAAGAAGAGATTCATCGATACCAAATTCATGCATTTTCGATAAGAGAGCTTGATGCCAAACTCTATCAAATGCTTTAGAAATATCAAGCGCAATAATCTTACTTTCTCCAAAACGATCTAAAGATTTGTGCCACTGTTTGGTGAGAGATACCATCAGATCACCAGTGGACCTATTGCTACGAAAGCCGTACTGCCGGTCATTAAGAAGCTTTCGTTCTTCGAGATATTTCTTGAGCTGGAATTTAATCAGCGTTTCCATGACCTTAGAAAGAAGGGACGTAAGCGCAATTGGTGGTCGATAGTTAGAGGGGGAAGAAGGCACGCCTTTTTTTGGGACAGGCTGGACAAATGCTGTTGTTATTAAAATAACCAATATTAATAACAAATATTAAAATAACAAATATTAATTTATAGTAATAAAAAGTAATTTATAGTAGTAATTTATATTCTTGTTTTTTACAACTTTTTTTCATGATATATGGTATGGAACGAATTCATATGCGCACTATCAACTTCAAGTCCATTTTTTGTTTTGTATTAACACAAGAACACCTAGAAGTGTTTACTTGTCCTTTATTTTTTTCTGCGCGGATAAAGGTTTTCCCTCAGTTTATTATTAAACCCATTTTATCGTATTGGTATGCCTTTACTTTTGTTTATTTTTTTTGAAAAAAAAAAACAAGTTTGTAAGTAACTTTTCTTATTTTTTTAATATAAAGCCCTATTTATTCTTTTAAAAATACCTAATTTTTTTTGACAAAAAAATACATTTAACATTATTAACAAAATCAATTAAAAAAAGAAATTCAAAAAAATATGATAATATTTGAATAAAAACGAATAAGAAACAAGTCTTAGCACTTGGCTGTTAGAAAGAGCCAACAGTTAAAAAAAAAAATTAGTGAAACCGTTAGAATTAATTTTTGTTTGTCTTGGAAAAATCAATGAATATGGATATGATACATGAATTAAGGGTAGTTTTGAATGCCCCATCCAAAATAAATGCAATACGTCCCCGTTAAAAACGTTATGTTTCATTTTATAAAATAATGACTGAATATTCAGTGCAACAAGCATAATTGAACCAAGTCCCAAGGGTATAGTGATGTAATTTGAAATACCTGTCTCATTGTAGTAGCCCGTAGCGTAATGGTTAGTGCGTTCGACTGTCACGCTGGAGGTCTGGGATCGCTTCCCAGCCTCGTCCATCTAAAAAACTAAAATGTTTTTTTTTTCAGGGCTACTGCCTCTTGCGAGGAATTGACAAATCCTCCAAGAGTATCACTTGTCACGAATAAGTGCTTCTCGTCTAGCCGTTCGGATTCGGCATAAAATTGTAGGTCCCTTCCATTCCTGTCGAAAGGCGCACACAAGAATGGTTGCGAGTTGTTAGTCACTAGGCCCTGGTTCTTCATGAGCCGTTGTGCCACCCGATTTATTTTATTTTTATTTATGTCTCATTTGCCATAAGAAACAAGAATCAAAACAGTGCTAGTGCCAGTGTTGCCACCGTAGCAGCACCAAAGGTCTTTCCGTCACGATGAAGTGCATGTTTCATGCCTTTCGTTATTTTACCGTTATTTTAACAAACATTGCTCCAGCGAAATAGCCAGTTGCATTCCTCCCCTTAAGCAACTCAACCGTAATACTCGCGCTTCTAGGAATGCCCATCAGTTTACCCTTGAGCCCAACTTCGCACGTACAGTTAAGTACAGAGATTCTTTCTTTAGTCGCACTACACGAATGTGGAATGCTCTACCCAGCTCTATCTTCCCCTCCCATTGTGATTTACAGACATTCAAAACCAATGTACATCGGTTTCTCCTTTCAAATCCCCTCCAACCTACCTAATCGCTCGTGCTGTGTTTATCACTTTAGCGCGCGCTAAATATAAAAAAAAAAAAAGGTTGATGTCGTTACGCCCTAACTACTTATAGGTATAGCCGAAATAATTTCAATTAATATAAATATTGAGCCAAGCATATATTGGAGTAAGCTATCGGTAAGTTAAATCTTCAACAGTGTGTGGATGGCCTATTAACCCTCCCACCATCACCACGCACAAGTGTCAAAAATGTCTGCCTCATTTTGAGTTCAAATTTTTATAGATAAACAAATCTATATTAATAAGCAAACATAACAAGCCTGAAGTAAATGTAAGTAGATAGCTGGAGATCCCTTGTTAAGCAACACACCGATACTGATACCGAATGTGTTGCAGAATCCGCTCCATAAGAGGAAGAAGAAGAAGATGGTGGTTACTCCACTGCTGCAAACTGACAATTCTCCTCCAAATGAAAAATTACACCGTAAACAATGAAACATTTGGTTCTTGTTCTTTTTTTGGTGTTTTATTCTTATTTCGTCTTCAAAGTGCCATTGTGACCATGGAGTGTCGTTTTTTTTCAACTCTAACTCTTCTTCGTCCCTGGGTTTCCTTGATGCTTTTGTTTGTAGTGGCCGATGGGTCCTTTTGTTTTCGGTGTGCGATGCAACATTGGATACATTTATTATTGGCAACAAAAAAAAACTCAGCCAAAGAAAGTAAAAACACTTTTTAAGTCAACTCTCTGCTGCATTGCTGCGAGATGGTGCTGGATCTAGCAGTCTCCGTCGGGTGCTTATTCCCTTCCGTTTTTCAACACAAAGTTTCTTGGCTACTCTACTGCTCCTCTAAGTTTGTTTTTCTCTGTGCTGTGCACACAGCAAGCTCAGAGATTACAATCTGTGTGCATTCATTCATCGACTTTGTATACTTCTGGTGTGTTTTGTGTCGCGTTTACCGTTTGCGGATTCCCAAAACACAATGGACCGCAGTTTATTTTTTCTTTTTGTTCGTTCTTACTTACCTTTTTTTTCTTGTCTTATACCATTCGCCGAAAACGACCCAGACCACGAGAAGACTACAATAATGATGATGATGATTCTGGTGCTCCTTTTCCATCTAGCACTCCGATGTCCGATTGTGCGTGAGGGTCAGGGCATCTTGAGTTTTAATACATGCATAGGAGGAGGCAATATTTTGTGGTGTCCTTATGCGTGAATATTATTCCGTGATTTTTTGTTTTCGTATTTTTCAAGAACTTCCTTTGTATTTGTTTCCATTGTTGTCTGTTGAATATGTCTCAAAAAAATATTTTGCGTCTTTGAAGTGAGAAGATTTATTTTTAGTAAAAAATATACAGCTAATTAAATTGAATTCAAAGAACATAGGCTTAAATAAGCTTATGAGTGAAGACGCACGAAATGAACTTTTATTTTAAAACACATGCGGAAAACGAAAAAAAAATTCACCTGAGCTTTCAGACATTGGTTAAATAGCTGACAATATTTTACTTGGTGGAATAGGCCTTCTGAGGAACGGGAAACCAAACACACTAAAATATCTATCGCTCTCAAACTCTAAATTATTTAATTTACTATGTGGCGTGCTCAGGAAAAGGAGATATCGGAGGTTTTGCTCCATCAAAAGCTGGAGCAATCGAATCCAAAATGTTGATTCACTAGTATTTTAAAAGCAAACTAAGATTTTTTGGTGAGAAATTCTGTTCAGGCAACTAAGTATGCTGATGCCCTCTGAAATCTCGTTCTCCTGAACATGCCTATTGTATTAATAAAATAGAAAAGCGTTTTCAGGTAGACACTATTTACACTGATTATTCTAAAGCGTTTGATAGGCAAAAACATAGTGTTGTTATTTGAAAACTTGAGCTTTTAGGCTTTCATTTCAACTTGTTTAGGTGGCTTAAAATTTACCTTACTATTGTCTTAAAATTATCTAAATTAATATATAATCATTCGGGAGTGCCACAAGGTAGCCATCTTCGCCCTCTTCTGTTTCTATTGTTCATTAACGATCTTCCTCATGTTGTATTGTCTTCGTCTTGCTTACTCCATGTCGATGATTTGAAATTAATTGGAGGAATTTAATCAAGTTTGGGCTGCCAAGGATTATACAATCGGACTTGAATTTCAAATCCGTATGCTACAAGCAGTACCTACCTTTATATAAGTAAAGTAAGTCTTTTTTTCATTTATTTTTCAAGATCTTACAACCCAATCACCTTTAATTATAATATTTGCGATGCATATCTTAAACGAGTGAGTGCTCAAAAGGATTAAGGTGTGATTCTAGATAGTAAACTAAACTTCAAGAGCAACTGCAATTATATTAAAGCAGATAGGTTGTTGGGTTTTCTGAAGAGGAACTCGAAAGAATTCTCACATCCGTATAAGATCTGTACTTGAATATGCTTGCTGCGTTTGGTGCGCTTCGTATGAATTTAGCATAAAACATATAGAAGCTGTTCAAACAAGATTCAAAAGGTTTGCTCTATGGAACTCAATTGCCTCGATGGATAAATCCCCCCCTATAATCCGAGCTCTCAATTCTAAGGTTTGGGTTCACTTTGTTTAAGAAGGAAGTGTTACTTAATTATATTTGCTAGAGACGTGATTTGTAATCAGAGTGATTGTGATCCTTTATACTATATATGTCCATTAAATGCCCCATCTAGAGTGGTTCATGAAATGAATTTTTTTTATAACTTCCATCGCACTATAAGTATGATAAATGGTGAACCAATATATCTATTTCGTGTTTAGTTTTTCACTCTAGTTATGATCAAGTCGAACTACAGTTAAAGAGATATAAGTTTAAAAAATCAGTTTCAGAGCTTGTTAATGATTAATAATTTTAACTTCCTTGTATATAAATATTTAATCTGTGATATTGATCTTAATTTTATATAATATTTTTAAAAAGTTATGTAGTTAAGAATTGAATAGATACAAAAAGAAAAAATATTGTCTCAGGTACAAGTTCATAGAACGTTTTCCTTTTTTTAATTCAATTAAATAGTAAAAGTGACCTCCACTCCAGAAATAATTGTATTTCGCCCAGGTATAACAGTGGGCTCTTCAGTCAGTCTGTTATACCCTTCTAAGACACATATTTTTAATTTTTTTTTTTTGTAGCTGAATTTATAAAAAAATTGTTCGTATTTTTAGATTGCACAATTTACAGAGAAATGGTATTTTCAACCTTACTACTGAAAAACTTATAACATTAATACAATAATATTATCACAGATTCAAATTGTTTAGAAGGAAAAGCTACATAAGAAAACCTTCATTTAATTAAATAATATAATTTTCAGGAGGAGAGAGAAGTGGGCCCTCGTGATCACAAATAAAGATGTTGTTAACATAATTGATTACACAAATTATAAACAAATAACAAATTAATCAACAATTTGCAAATAATTAAATCAACACCAAATAAATATTTATATCACAGTAGTATATAAATTTAAAATTAAATAAATAAATATATAAATAAATACTTTAACATAATAAATAAAGAAACAAATAAATAAATAAATAAATGAATAAATAAATAAATATAATAAAAAAATAAATATAATAAATAAATAAATATAATAAATAAATAAATATAATATAATAAATAAATATAATAAGGGTTTGTTTCACAATGTCTGAGTAAAGTTATAATAAGTAACTCGACAGTTAAATTATCCGTAAAGTAAATCCTCCCAGTAATAAACTTTGCGTTTCACAATTATCAGAATTATAAATTTATTTGTCAATTAGCTACTCGTAAGTTATTCCAGTTTTCCAGATAATATTATTCTTTTGACATATTGAAAATTAAATTATTCAAAAATAATCTATAATAGTTGTCGGAGTGTTGATATTTAAGTGTCGTTGTCCTTTGTTAAAGTGTTTTTGATATGGTATCTTTTCAAATATACATACATACAAACATACGTGGTTTCAAAATTCAAAAATTCTGTAATAAGCGTTTCGCCGCGAAAGTATGGTATTTCAACCGTTTACCGAAGGTTTTGTACATGTGTCAATTTTGTTTTGTCAACTCGTTGACCATCCGCGTTACGTACAAATTAATATTTGCTTGTACCAAAAGTGTTATAGATCGTGAACCATACCACCTATGTATGTGTATGTACATGTAGGGGTACCTCCCTACTTTAGTGGCAAAATGCAGCAAATTCTATTTTGGATTGTGATAATGTCAAGAGCTCAAAATGGTAAGCGGCACTATTGAGATACGTTTATTAAAAAATAAAATACAAACATGGGTAGTATACACAATACAACTTCACTCGAAAATTGCATTACAACTTTTAAAATATTATGAAATCTGTCCTCAACACATCTTTCAAGGCCAAAACATTATATTTATTTGTTTTATTGGTCGCAATAACAGCTAAAAATATTTTAATTGCCAGTTTAGTTTTTTAATCAGTACTTCATCTGCCCAGTAATATACTCAGAACTTTAATTTTTAATTAAGACTGTTCGGATATTGTGAAACGTAAATAAGGATGTTACTTGACGAGTAAGTTCAAAGTAGCTTAATTGAAACTTTACTCAGATATTGTGAAACAAGCCCTAATTATAATAAATAACTTAATGATTTAAAAAATAAATAAATATACAAGTAACAAACAAGGAAATATTTTTTTTTTTGTTTTTTTTTTTTTATATTTTATATCACAGCATTAGAAAATAAATAAATTAAAAAAATAAATAGACGACACCTTAAGTTGTCAAATTTAATATTAAGTTTATAACGATCATATAATTTTGAGATTCGAATTGCAACTTATTCAATTTTTACCTTTTCGTGGAGATCTTCCGTAGAATAGTGCCAGGGAAGATTAAGCATCATTTTTAAAATTTTATTTTGCATAATTTGCAGCCTGCGAATATGACTCCTAGCACATGTTCCCCAGACGGGAGAGCCATATAAGATTATGCTTTGGAATATTACTTTGAATATTAACAATTTGTTTTCAATACTCAATTTGGACCTACGATTTATAAATGGATATAAGGTTTTTATCGCCATATTAAGTTTATTAAGTGTTTCCTGAATATGCAAACTAAAGGTCAAAGTCTTGTCTAGGTGTACCCCAAGATACTTGGCACTCGATTTCCATTCGGTTTGAACCCCATTTAACTGAAGCCTATTGCTTGGAAGGTAAGAGACTTTTCGTTTTCTGGTGAAAAAGAGAGCCTGTGTCTTGGAAGCATTCAATTTAATTTTCTAATCATCGCAATATGATTGAACTAAATTCAAAGCAGATTGCAAATTGGTTTCAATTAAGGAACCAATTGAATCTGTTCAGTAAATGCAGGTATCATCCGCGAAAATTGCAGTTTTACAGTTATGGGGTTTCGGAAAATCATTCGTGTGTATCATATACAATAATGGTCCTAGAACGGATCCTTGGGGTACACCTGCAAGAATTTCAATTACATCGGAATACCAATTATTTACAGAAACTTTGAAAGTGCGTTTCGCAAGGAAAGACGAAATCATTTTTACTAAGTAAAGTGGGAAATTTAAAACAAGGAGTTTGTGAATGAGTCCTTCTTATTTGTTTTTTTTTAGAGTTTTTGCGATATTTATAATAATTCCATTTTCATGGCTTTTAAGAGCTCCCAATTGACCTAGTGGTAAGCCGATCGGCGATGAACCCTTTAAGCTCATAGAGATTCCGATTACAAACTTCCGGTTGTAATTTTTAATGAAAACAAGTAATAAGCTATAAGAACTTGACGCAACAGCACCCAAAATGTAAACTGTATATATAGATTACTTATATGTATCTATGTTGTCTTTATCTGTCCTATACTTAAATTGAATCTTAATCGATTAAAGAAAAAAAAATAGAAATCAATATATTTGAAGTCGATACAAATTTTTGATAGTTTCTCGAAAATGAAAACTATGTAAGATTTATTTTGTTCTCATTTTTATGTAAAAAAAAAACAACTCAGATAAATACACCTGCCACGTTCAGGTATACTCTTTTGATAAACTATAACGGATGCTACTTCACAAACATTAGAATTTAAAACTAATATTATACCCAAACCCACATCCAAATTTTCGAAGACATTCCATCTTCTCGATCTTTTGTTTAATTTTAATCTTTACAAAATAAAATCACGTCTTAATCAATAACTGCTTCCTACAAAACTATACGAAACTTCGAACCAGTTATTTGTGTTTTTAATTTTAAGTTTTTTGTTCTTGTTGTTGCCTTATTAAATTGCAAAAAAAAATTGCCCTTTGGTCTTTTTTTTATAAAAAGTATTTTCTTAAATCTTGAATAGATAATATGCGTGGGTTGTTCAAGTCACAGCCGTAGCCAAAAAAATGTATATCGTTGGATTTTTGAATAAACAGAACTTTTAATCCAAGAATAAGTTTTGATTTGATTCTAACTCGGATACCCATTTTTTTAATACAAATACAGCCGTAGGCCGATTCTAGAGAGCGCAACGGATCGCTTTAATTGGCGGATTTGTATTTTCTTATTCTCAAATCGTTTCGGTTTCCATTTTTTGTTGGCAGGGCAGCCAGACATACATTATTTTATCAAAGCTAAGATTTTTTCTGCAAACAGATACTATGGTAGCTAAGAACAAATGGATATACTAAGAATCTTCAATCCGGGTGCAATTTAGAGATAGCGAGTGTTAAAGTTGCATAATAATGTTGCTGAATTTTTTATATGGTATGGTGTCATTTACTTTATTTGACACTTGCCAGACATCTACAGTGTGGCCTACCGTGAGCCAGACACATAAAATCTGTCAAACTAATCATGCCATTTACATAACAGAATCAAATCACTGTAGATGCATGCCTGATGGGGAATGACCTTTAAACAGTTGTCCATAGAACATATAAATATAAGCTTGAAAACTACAATGTAAATAGCACGAATAATTTGACAGATTTTAAGTGTCTGGCTCACTTTAGACCCCACTGTAAATGTCTGGCAAGTTAGTGTCAAATAAAGTAAATGACACCATCCCTTAAGCACAGATCCAAGAACGAGACGCGACTTTCCCATCATAATAATTTTGCCTATGGACAAATAAAACAATTTTGGTTTTGAAGATATTTCGAAAATCAGGTCTCCTTGCTGGTTTCAATTTTAAACAAAAGGATTGTTTTGTTTGTGCCTTTATATCCCCTTTCAATTCAAACAAAAAACCACACATAATATTTCAGCTTATTTAAAAAGAAACAAAAAAAAATCGCAAGACCAAATCACTCTAACCCCCAACATTACCTACGGTCATTGGCTAACCAAACCGGTATGAGAGTTTTAATTATTGATATGTTATGTTTTCATTGATTTTTAAAACAAACCATGACAAAATAGGATAGAGCTTAACTTGTTGCTGTTGTTTTTTGTTTTTTTCTTTTTTTTTTTCTTTGAAATGTTAAATCATGCTTTAAAGAAATTAAATACTATTCTGAAATTAAATGAGCAATTTTAACAATTATTTAAAGAATATAAATGTTATAATGAAAGTCGGAATCTGCATTAGATTGTTTTCAAAAAAAAATAAAAACCATAAGAAACCCGATTTTAATGTTTTTAAAAAACTAGAAAATACAATTTTTAATAAAAAAGTCGATAGAAATAAAGAATTATAGCTGTTAGACATTTGATGCTGTTTTCTATTGAAACAGATTATTGTTTTTAGTTAAATTTTGAAAAAGGAAAATATTTGATTCAGTACTTTCAACTTAATTTGTACGAGAATTTGTATACTTTACTGATTTCCGTACATCAAATATACATGTGTGTAGGTTGGTATATCAAATAATTTTCGAGTTCTTAAGACTATTTTTTCAAGACGATCGATGGTAGTAACGAAGAAGAGAATAATTCACGAACTTCCCATCCCATTAGCAAAACAAAAGAGTTGAAGTTCGAACTTGATAAAACAAAATGTGTCTAACTTGTGAGGAAAAAATGTGGAAACAAATAGACTTAAACTTAAACACTATGTATTATATCTGTAAGAAAGAAAAACAACCTGCTGTCTAACTTAACCTACTGTTTAACTTAAAAATCCTCATTGATTTAGAATATACATTTTTCGATAAAGTAAATTAATTTAGGTGATTCTTTTAGGTACCTAATATTTAAATTTTCCATTAAAAAAAAAGATAATTATTATAATTTTTTGATTTATTAATGCTGCATAATATAAAAGTGTTTAGTATTAAGCTTTTAAACTCACAAACAGGCATGAAAATGCGAACATAGTTAAAAACTCAACTATTATTTTTACCAGACAAAAACTCAAAGACCAAACACCATGAGGTTTTGTTTTTTGAATAAATTAACGTTTACCTATGTAAATCATCTTATCAAATAAGATAGAATTTATTGCCTAGACACCCACAAACAACGACAAAAAAAAAGAAAGATGAATTTATGTCAAAAGCCCAATACCTTCATAATTGTTCAACCTAAACCACCATCAGCGTTCGTGTGGTCTTAATTTTAACCCCCCTTTCCCTAAATCCGCTGCCGCGAATATACTTTACAAGATATGAATAACAAATAACCAAACACACGCCATCAGGCCCAGGCCACAGGTGCGGCTGGTCCAGGTTTCTGCTTTAGCTGCAGGTTAAAAATCTACCGCACCTCCAAAGTCCATTCTAGAGAGATGCTTATGATGATGATGGGGCGATGACCAAAACAACAACCTCACCAGCCGACGACACTTAACGACACCTTAAAGAGGATGCGCTCAGCATGAACGTTACCAACAGAGCGATCCTATAAATGCTTTCAGTCCATATCCATATCCAAGATGCACACTTTCGAATGCGACTTGAAATGAAAAATTAAAAACTAAACATCCTAAAGGTAGACAAAAAATTAAAAAAAAAAAAAACAAAACAAAAAGAATCTTAATAAAACCAAAGTGACAGAGAATTAATACCACCACAGTGCAACATATGGCCCTTACTATAGATTGCGCTGTGGTGGCATGATGATGGTCATGGTTGTTGGTCTTGAGTCTTGTAGGCGATATCCTCTTCTATATTGTGCGTGCCATGTCGGATTGGGGTATCCAATAGATTCCTTCCTCTGATCGGCGTGTTTAATATTTATTTTATTTAATTTATTTAATTTGAACGGAAGAGATAGGACGAGTTGGAGAGTAGGTATGAGGAGAGTGCGACTTGCGGTGAAGTGTGATATGGTGGGTGTCATATAACAGCTCAAGGTATCATTTCTACACTTCTCTCTACCTGACTAATGCGTTTTACATTTGTTTTTTTTTTTTTTTATTCCGATCTTTATTCATTTCTTTCTTAATTCTCCTTCTCCACAACACTAGAATCTTCTTGGGCCAATCTATAGCCATAGCCATTTAATAGTTTATAGAGGAGAAAGATCAATCGGATAATACGATGAGACAAGTGACTAATTGGACAGTTACACTGTCAAGGCGGGTGGTAAGGCTTTCATTAATGTAGGTATCTTATAGTGAGATTGCTCGCTGGTGGGTAAAAGAAAGAATAAAATGAGCTGATGAACATGAGCCGGGATAAGGGTTGGATATATGCATATGGATTTCTGTTTGTCAAATCGAGGCTTTTGACAGAAGCAGTGGTTTTATGGGCATATCTGTCAAAACACTGTGTTAGGCATAATTTAATGATAAGTCAACTTTTCTGGTTAGCAAGAAGTGCAGGAAAGAAAGGGGGAATGAGGTGTGCATGTATGTGTGGAAAAGCTTTAGATAAGTTGGCTTTTGTTGCAGACTTATTTTTTTTAAATTCTGTACAATTCATACCTAACTGCATTTAAATTGTTTATGACTTTGTTCGTTATAGAAAAAACCCTTAACCATCGAACTCGGTATATTTTTTTTGTTTTAGCGCATAACAACCAATTTATTCGAGGTGGTGGCATGCGAGCCTATCGTGTCGTTCGTCGTCGTTGGCCGACGTGTCGTTGATGTCATCATAGAGGTTCCTTCACCACCAGCGCGAAGCACTAAAATGTCACAAAAACATAATGAGATAAAGTTAATTACATTTTTTGTATTTTATTTTCCAATCACACCTTCGCCGAGCAAACGACACAACGACGACGGGACGGCAACGGACAGACGGAACGGTGTTAAGTCGGGCTCTGACTCCCTGAGTCATTATTCCCTTAGTTTCTTTTTTTCTTCAACTAAACTGGTGGCAGACTGACAGACAGACGAAAATTCATTTATCCGCACGTAAAAGCGGTTTTGGAATTCCATTTTGACCATCTTTTTGTCGTCGTAGTCGTTGTCGTGTGGTCATCGGCGTTGTCGTTGTTATGGATGCTTTTTCATGCCTCCCTTCTCAGATGGGTATAACCATCAACTTATCGTTTCTCCTGATGAGCCCTGGGCCTGCGGTCTTTAAAATCTCTGGCTAAGATTCAATTAATGAGCCGAGCGGCTCACAGGCCTTCAGGTGATATTAAAAAACTAAAAATATGACTTCATGCCTTACCCGTTGTGTATCTCTGTGTGTAGGCGTTAAATATTGAAGAAACCTGTAAATAATCAATTAATTAGGAATTTTTTTTTTTTGTAAAGTCTGGCTTTTGTCATTATTTTTTTTTTATTTTCAGTTGGATGACGATTGCGTCGTGTCGTGTGGTTGTAAGGTTCTTAGTTTCTTAGAGTTTTGGAAAATATTGTTAGGTATTCGACAAAAAAAAAGATTAAGTTTCGATTCGTCAAGGCTGATGGTTTGGTTTACACAAAGGTAGAGGACACAATTTATTTATACGATAGCTAAGAATTTTAAATTCTTTATAAATAAGGTTTTTATTAAGGTTTTGTTTCAGCATAAGCAAAAACCTTTAAAAATATTTGATTGAAGTTCGCATAGAATATTAATTTTATTTAAGTAAAATCAAAAATTACGGCCAAATTATACTTCATTGTGTGACACACATTTTAGATACTTAAGTTTTATATTTTAAGATCTCCCTCTGGTCATTAATTCATGAATTCAGGAAATTTGTGAGCAAAACAGCTTAACAAAAATCCATATTCAACAACAACCTACGCTTATTTCTTTTAGTCTCTTTCATTAATATTTTCTGTGTTAATTAAGTATACAAAATATATATATAAAAGTTATTTATTAATACAAGAATGATTAGCATATTACCATTTTTAAAGGCTTGGTCGTATCAGTTTTTTGTTTAATGTATTCTATTTTAAAACTTATGGGTACACTGTAAAAATTATTTGTAGTTAATTAAATGGTTGATGGGCCGCTAATTGGTTTAGAGCCGCTACGTTCCCTAAGGGAGAAATCTGAATTTATAAAACAGGTAAGCTGCCATACAAAAATTTAATTTTTTTTTAAATGTCTCGAAAATGGCTTGAACAATTGTAACTATCTTTCGTGTTTCGAAGTAGTAGCCCGTAGTGTAATGGTTAGTGCTTTCGACTGTCACGCTGGAGGTCTGGCCTCGTCCACCTTTTTTTCAGGGCTACTGCCTCTTGCGAAGAATTGACAAATCCTCCAAGAGTATCACTTGGCACGAATAAGTGCTAGCCGTTCGGATTCGGCATAAAATTATAAGTCCCTTCCATTCCTATAGACAGGCATATACAGGAATGGTTGCGAGTTGTTAGTTACTAGGCCCTGGTTTTTTATGAGCCGTTGTGCCACCCAATTTATATTTTTATATTCGTGTTTCGAAATGTCCAAGGAGATTGTAAGAAAACTGCATTTCGGGTTTAAGCCAAGAAATTCAATAACTGTAAATAGGACTTCACGTTTTTGAGGAACTCTCGTCAATAGCTTATGCGATTTTGTTATAAACACATACAAATTTTCCACTATCCTTGAAGAGGTTCAGTTTGAAATTGTTTTTATTTTTTTAACGATAAGGTTTTTTTCAGTGTAGACTAGAAAAGTGATTCTTTGAATGAACTTCTCAATCTTTCACATTCGAAATCGATGCATATTCATAAGACTACCAAACCGTCTGTATGTGAGTAGTAGGTACATTGTCATCTACCCACACCCACTTCAACGACTGTTTTTCTTCTTCTTCTTCTTCTTCTTTTTTTTTGTCGTCTGCTTATTGTTGTAAGACGCGCTATTTTGGGCCTCGGCTATGGCTTCGAGTCTTCGACCATAGAACGGAAAATATCTTGTGGTCTGATGTGTGGCTGTTGCTGCGGTCCCGGTTATTTGTCTATTTTATTATATGTTAAATTATTAATCCATTTTGTGACCTTTTTGTGTATATGTGTGATATGTGTAGTTGATGGGGCTGAATGTTATGTTATCTCTCTTGTGTCTTTCAACACAGCTAAAGATAGCAATAAAAATACATATAGCTGCGTGTCTTGAGCGATATATCTGGAAATAATTTTTGGTGGGTACCTGTACCTACCTACAAACAAACAAAGTCGAGAACTTAGGGGCCTCTCTGCTCTGATGCAGAGGTACGAGCATTAGCTTTTGACAAACAACAACAGACAAAAAAAAACCTTTTTTCTTTATCACAATCGAAGCCAATGCAAATGATGTGGGATGGAATTTTTATATGGGTGGCATGCTGCTGCACATAATTATATGACACAAAAATTTCTTTTTTATATGATTATTTACTTGCTCTTCAAAACGATTATTATATTAATTTCCATAGATATGTGTGTGGGTATGAGGCTGTTCTCATATACAAAAAAAAATCTAATTAGCACTTTCTTCTTTTATTCTTTTACCACAGTAAAATATCACCAGCTACTACATGCCGGTCATTTTGTGTTTTGTCGTGTCAGAATGGGTGTGATTTCCTTGGATAAATCACAGCATGCAAGTATTCTTTGGAATTGGTTTTGTTGATTATAATGTTTTGGAATTTGAACACAACAAAAAAATAAAGAATAAGAAATGACCTATACGATGATATTTTTTATTTAGCCGCATTTTAATAACCCACGATGAGGAGAATATTAGGTATACCTAACCTACTCGTATGAAAGATAACTGGTTAATTATTTATATTGAGTTTGTAGGTGAATGAAATCCACTGTGATATGGTGTTTTTTTATATTTATTTAAACAACAATTCTGAATTAGTAGTCTTATGATATTTTGTATGGAATAAGAAATAGTAAAACGTGAAAGTTTATCTGATAAATTGTTGTCATTTATATGGACTTATCTCAAATAAACACAATTATTTTGTTGTTGTTGTAAATAACATTCTTCAGCTCTATAGATTGATGGTATTTTAGTTATAAAATTTAAATCATCATTAATCATAAATCATCACACATACATAAAAGAATAATTATTCATGATTTTTAGATATGTTGGTTTTATTAATCGCAAAGCTTAGATTTTATTTTTGGTCGTTTTATTTTTCATTGGTCAGTTTATATATTCAGTTAACAAACAAAAAACTCAAAGCTATACCAATCCAACAGTCCACAAAAGTAGTCTTCCTGGTGTTCCATTTTAAACCACTATAGATATCGTTTGGAAAAAGTATCAGCCTAAGATTTTTCTAATTTTAAATCAGTTAACTTTATAAACTTGAGTTAAACATGCCCAAAAAAGTGACAGCTCGTGCAAGAAAATCACAAACATACCTCATTTTGACTTTTTTTAAACGTCAAAGTGTCATATGGATTTATTATGACACTTAAAAGATAAAAAAGCCATTTGACAATTTTAGCTTTATTAAAATATTAGAAGATAGAAATAGAACCTACTATTATAAACTCGTTTAAATTAACCTAGTGTCATAAAAAAATTATTTAACATCGTATTTATAATAAATCGTTTAAAATTTGGCGCCATATAGTTTTTAATTCAGTCGGCTTTTAGTGCGAATGGCAAATCTGTTGCAATTTTAAGAACTCATAAACATGATGATGAATGAATTTTTGTTTGCAGGGAACTCAGAACAATGTTATGCCATTAAGGAAATAAATTTAAAGGGAAAATGTTTGTTCTTTTTAAGTGATCAGACAATTATTGAATTAAAGTCTAAGGTCTCACCGTCAAAATATATGAACAAACTAAATTTTGGACTCGATTTCCAGTGAGACCTCAAGATATCATTTTCCTAAGCTCGCCAAACATCATCTTTAAAACTATCATTTTGTGTATTTCATGTTTTTGAGTTGGTTGGCATTTTCAGCCGTAACAATTGTCAAATTTCTAACCGTTTTGATTCAGGCATCCAGGTTAGTCATTTTTTCACAATGCAAGAAAATAACAGAGATATAACTCAAAAACTAGTTTTAATCCTTTGGGAACATTTCGCAAATGATTGAACCTGCTTTGTTATCATATTGGAATCATTTTCATATAATCTGAAAGTAAAGTACAATGCAGAACTAAATTTGATTAAAAATTTCTCTTTCTTATTTTGGAATTTTGTACCATATTCTCTCTTAGTAGATTTGATGTCCCCAATTTGAATATCATCATAGGCAGTGACACTTAACAGCATACGAAATCATTAACTGTGCATTCATTTTTGTCAAGAATTGGCGTGGGAAGTTAATTTTGACACCGAAATCAAAAAAAGGTACCATCGTGCTTCGTTGGACTCTTGTCATAGTTATAATTTTATATACAAAAAAACTCGAAACTGATTATTTAAAAAGAAAGTATTCTTTCTTTGCTTCATAATTCAGTACCTCAAAACTAGCGAAAAAATCAATTATAATAATAATAATAATAATTTTAACTATATGCCTATAAGACCTCAGGTCTTTTTAATGCAATGCACGGCACTTGTTAGAAGGAAAGGAAAGATTTTTTAATTTAGTAAGCTAATACCTCAAACATTGGACGAATTCTGCTAGTAAATGAATTCTGGACATCAAAAATTGATGAAATAAATAAAAAAAATTAAATAAACACTAAATGGTAAAAAAACAATTAGAAAGCATATTTTGAGGGTCATCATGAGTGCATCTGTGAATACTTACGACTAATTTAGAATTGAAAACTACATGAAAATAACTGAGACGAAAATAATGATAGGTACCTTAGAGGTGTCTATTAATTTTTTTTTGTCTGATATTCAAAATGAGGATACCCACACAAGTATTTCTACATCCCGGAATTTTTTTAAAATGGTACTTCCAGACCCCGCGGCCGTTTTTATGTAAAAAAAACACGTTGTTTTTTCAAAGTCTACAAAAGATCAAGAATTTCGCGTCAAAAGTGGTTTCACCGACTTTAAAAGATTTCTTTTGACTCTCTAGGGATGCTAATAATCAAATAGCTTGAGTAACTGCCCCCTCAAATATGCCTATTTTACTCGATAAATGGCTGAAAACACCCCAAAAATCGGTTGATTTTTAAGCTTTTATCGATTTTAAAGACCTCCATGGGTTCAGGAACGAGCAAGTAAGACT
The DNA here is from genome assembly GCA_949320155.1 of Melangyna quadrimaculata. Lineage (NCBI taxonomy): Eukaryota > Metazoa > Arthropoda > Insecta > Diptera > Syrphidae > Melangyna > Melangyna quadrimaculata. The sequence continues at coordinate 1,150,523 of OX439486.1, forward strand.
TGTATCAAAAGAAATTACGAGTGCTGAACTCTAATCTATCATCCGTTTTTCGCCATCAGCTCTAGTTTTTGAGATATTCCAGTCTGAAAATGGAATATAACCATTTTTGAGATTTTGTAAAAATTCGAAATGCTTTTTTTCAAAACAAATGCACCGTACTGCACTATGACTCATGTTCATGTATGAATCGGTGCATTTTTTGGAAAAAAAGCATTTCGATTTTTTACAGAATCTCAACAATAGGTAAAAAAATGGTTATATTCCATTTTCAGACTATAATATCTCAAAAACTAGAGCTGATGGCGAAAAACGGATAATAAATTTGAGCTCAACACACAAAATTACCTGTGAAACGCGTCTTACTTGCTCGTTCCTGAACTCACGGAGGTCTTTAAAATCGAGAAAAGCTTAAAAATCAACCGATTTTTGGGGGCTTTTCAGCCATTTATCGAGTAAAAAATGCATATTTTGAAAGTTGAAGGGGCAGTTACTTGTGCTATTTTGTTATTAGCATCCCTAGAGAGTCAAAAGAAATATTTTAAAGTCGGTGAAACCACGTTTGATACGCGAAATTCTTGATCATTCGTTGACTTTGAAAAAAACGTGTTTTTTGCATAAAAAACGGCCGCGGGGTCTGAGAGTACCATTTTAGAAAATTTCCGGGCCGTAGAAATACTTGTGTGGGTATCCTTTACAAGATCCACGATACCTATTTTGAATATATGACAAAAAAAAATTATTAGACACCCCTAAGGTACCTATAACAATTTTAAGAGAAAGGAGATGTATTTTTTGTACAAGTTACCTACAGTTGGAATTAAACATTCTGAAATTCTAGAATTGACCGTTTAAACATAGACAAATTCTAGACAAATTCGGCAAATTCTAGAATTTCAGAATTCCGAAGTTTTACAATGACTTTTATAAACAATGATGTACCTACTGTTGTTAGGTATGTACTTATACCAAAGTTATAATATAAAAATCCAACTTTCAATTGTATAATTGAGTCCGTGAGTTCAAAATTGGTGTAGCACATTTATTGTTATTGGTTTTAAGTCGACTAAAACAAGCACATAAAAAAGAAAAGATTAGATATTCAAGAAACAAATAAATGAGAGACAAAATAAGCTAATTTTTCAAAAAAGGCTATCGCCACTTTTGCACTCTCAGACTCAATTATAAAACAACAATAAATATAGATAAATTTTAAATTTTAGATATAAAGGTGCAGGTGCGTGTGACAGGAGCCAGCTTCTGAGCGCTAATAGGAACAAACCATTAAAAAATTTAGGGACATCGATTCAAAATTGTATGATTTTACAAGGTTAACATACCAACGTATAATGAAGAAAATCTATACGACTTTAGTGGATGATTAAAAAAAAAAAGAAAATACGACATTTATTTAATCTTAAACAAGAGGAAAAGGTGGTAATATGGAACCTTTTATTAAATCAGTACCCCCTTCAACAAAATTGTTAGTGCCATCTTTTACTCAACAGAGTTACACAGCTTTCGCCTCGATCATTTCTAATGGAAATCTTTTTTTCATTGTTTAAGTAAGTCTAAGACGTTCATGTTAGGTTGTGTTTTTGTCCTACAGGAAATTCACAAATATTATTTAGTATTTGGATTAACAATTTTTCCAGATTTTTCTTAATTCTTTGAATAAGTTATGAAAACCAGTGTAATATGGAACTCTTAGAGAAACCGAATATGGAACCGGGTTCCATATAACCATTTCGTGTTTTGCATTTGCCTAGCAATGTTTTTTTTTTTTCTCAAGCCACCGTCATGGCGCGAAGCCAAATAAAAACGACACCCAAACCTTGGACAAGAACCAAATGATTGATGAAATACAAAATGTTAGGGGAATAAAATGCCAATGCCGAACTTCATGCGAGAACGGGTCAGGAGCCCATAGACTCCATTATACGAAGAAGAAAGTGGCAGTGGATTGGCCATAGGCTTCGAAAAGGCGATCGGTGCATTGCATCTAAACCAATGCAGTGGAACCCGCTCACACAGGAGGGAAGACAAGTGGGCCGGCCTAGAAGTTCATGGCGAAGAACGGTCGAACAGGAATCGGCACGACTGGGGAATAGTTGGAGAGAGCTGAAATATATTTCAAGAAATCGTACACGATGGCGCGTAGGTGTAGTGGAGGCCATATGTCCCGTAAGGGAAACATCACGGACGTAATAGGTCCGAGGACCTAAGTAAGTAAGTAAGGGGAATAAAATAAGCCTGAAGCGGTGAAATTATTTCCAGTCCCTCAAACAACGTTGCAAAGGTTTGTTCATAGTTATGTCAATCCTGCAAAATTAGGGCCTACATTAATTGCGCAGGATGCGATCATGATTACTATGTTTGCGTTTTGTCTCACAAAGGTAAAATTTTATTTTGACATACATTTAATATGGAACCCGGGGTTCCATATAAGGAACATAAAAATGAAAAATGTAAAAATTACTTTTTTTGAATAAAGTACCAAATTTAATACAAAAAGTATTCAGAATATGTTTTTTGTTCTTATATACAGTCAACTCCGCTTAACTGCACTCCGCTTAACTGAAAACATCGGTTATCTGAAACAAGAAACTTATTCCGGGGCCTTTTTGAGAATTGTTCACACAAACTGCTTCGCATAACTGAACTCTGCTTAATTGCAAACTGCGGATAATTGAAATAAAATTGTGTGCCTCAAATGAACATTTTTCACTTATTCAACTCCGCATAAGTGAAACGACAGTTAAACGCTGCCATCAAATTTTAAATCGAACACACCTTTTGACTTTGAAACGTCAAATCTGAAATCCAAACCTTGTATATTTTTTGGCTTATCCTCAAAAATTCTAGACAGAAAACGTATGGCTTGGCTGACGCCATTGTGACTAAAAATAATGTAAATACGTTTGTTGTTTGAATTGTTTCATATGTAAACTTAACTATTTTGACACAATACAACAAATCATACCTACATTCATATTTTTTGATTTTCAGGCTAAATGAAATTTGATTTGTTTTGACAAAACTCAGCTTTTTTGAAACAAGTTTCAGTTATCCGAAGTTCGGTTAACTGAAAACTCCGCTTTACTGAAACAAATGTTCTGCAATTGTGGTGTTCCAGTTAAGCGGAGTCAACTGTTTAATTCAAGAATATATCATATATATTATTTCTGTTGTCAAACTCCTTTTTTCTCATTTATAAAATAGTCAAATCCACTAAAATAGGTATCACTGACTAGGAATTTACAAATACTCATGAGTCATGACATTGCACAAAAACTTTTTGTTATACCACACTAAAATAAATAAATTTCCGAAATTTCAAATAATTCAATAAATGAAAAATTTGACATAATGAATACCTCACTTTTAATTTATTGAATGAGTGGAAGAGAAAAATGTATTACTTCTGTAATTTAAAATTCTTTTTTTTTCGCTGCACCTTGAGTGAGTGGGGAAGAAACATTCTTGAGTTAAACCATGCATGAATGAAAGAAACATATTTATTTCTTTTGTAATGTATAATAATCCTCTTTTTTCGCTTGCACATTGATTGAGTGGTGGAGAAACATATTTGTTACCTACTTCTGTTGTTTGTAATCTTTTTTCTCATTATAAAAACCCGAATGCATTTATTAGGTATCACTAGATTGCATGAATGAAAGAAACATATTTATTAATTCATTAATTTAAAATCTTAGAAGAAGAAATAAAGGAAAGGGCATATCGAGGAAAAAGTGAGGCTTTTTATCAAAATAGTGTGAGTTACACAAACGCAAATGCATTTACACAGGGTCGGAACGCAGTAGCTTAATGCTGGGGCCCCCAAAAGAATTTTTAGATGTGTTTTTGAGAGATGTATTTATGAGATTTAAGTTTAATAGTAAAAAAATTTACTAAACAAAATAAAAAAGTTAAAAAAATGTAAATATAGTGAATACATGCAATACTTCATTGAAAAAAAATATATAACATATGCGGTGCTGCGTTAAATCCTGTAAACACATCATGTGGAATATGAGACACAATCAGCCCGTGAGATGCAGAAATTGTAAACTCCATATTATAGGTGTTTTTACACGATTTAACGCATATTTTTTTAAATAAAGTATTGCAAATATTCACTATGTTAACTTTTATTTCAGTGTTTTCAAAATTTTAACGTTTTAAAATCTGCGTTCTTTTTCTATAAAATGTTAACTATTGTTGTTGTCAAAAAAAAAAAAAATAAAATGTCATTGTTAAAAGTTTTACACTGTGTAACATTTCCCTTAGGAACGATCAATGTTAAAAATATTGTTGGTATGCCAATCGAAAGGGGTTGAAAAAAAAAATCAAAATACCTACATTTAGAATGAAAATAATCAAAGAAATTTTTTTATTGCATCAAATTTTATTAGAAAAAAATATTATTTTATTATCCCCCAGATCTATTCTGTATTTGATCATGATAATAAAACAAGCAGAATCCTGATGACAGCATTGTTATATTCCCGCCTCTTTCTTATTATTTATTATACAAATAACTTAAAATACAAATTAAATCTATATTTTCAACATTTGCTCTTTAAATGAAAAATATTTCTTCAATAACAAAACACAACAAAAGCAAACCAAAATTAAACTATATTCAAATCAAATCGTGCAACCAAAAAATTCTAGCACACGATATCTGTCAATGATCTTGTTGCTGATTTGATTATATTCAGTGTCCTATAATCTTTGACAGAAAATTTAAATACATCTACATTCTATTTATAGAATAAAACTCCCACACAAAAATGCAAGAAGTGTCGTCTTCGTTTCTTAAAAGTCACATAGGTAACAACTCGATATTCAATATTCTGGCTGTTTAAAGAAAAACAAAAAAACAACAACGTCACTTATATCGCTTTTTCTCTTAGCATCGCTAATAAGGGCGTTGTCGAACCAAATTATCATGAATCATTTGCTCATTAGCAAGTCACCTCAACCACGCTCGACTTCTATCACTCATTTCTTGTTTTTTGTTGTCGCTTTATTCTTCGTCGTGCCGTTTTGAACAATTTTCCCAAGTAGCACTTTAAAAGTTATACATCATGATCATAATCACCAAGGGAGGAAAGATAACGCAATCATTCAAAGCAACAACAGCAAAAAAAACATCAAAGTTCAAAAATCAACAAGAAATCCTCAATTCCTTTGCAAGCTTTTACATCTATTTATATAGGTATACCTACCAGCCCCACACAGAAGACTAACTATACCTACCTACCTATAGGAGTGTCTCTTTCCCCTCGCTCAATTATTGTCATGGCAAGCATACAAAAAAAAAAAAAAAAAAACAAAGATACCGGCGAACATAAAAATGCGACCGATTCGCGAAAATCAATTAAAAATCTGCGGTTTTTCTGCCCTCAACTCCAACGTTGAATATATCTCTCTAACTATGTACCTTTATAGCAATAGCTAACCCGGACCTTTCTTTGTCACTGATGGTGATGGTTTGGATGGTGGATTGGCCGCCGAGCAGTCCGTCAGCCGCGCACCACCTCTCGCTTCTCCACAAACATCGTGTGCTGCATTTAAGCAGGTCCACACGAATCCATAACCGAATCAAGTCAAAAGTGTGTGGTTTCGTTTAGCTTATTCACACTTCTATTCAGTATTCTGGTCATGAGAATCGCCCGTCATACAAAAGTATCAATGGTCTCTGCTCTTGTGGCTTTCTGAGTTCTGTTCTGACTTTGGATCTTTTTCTGGCCCAAGGAGTAAACTACAGCGAGGTACACATGTTGTATTCCTATATACATATATGTACATAATGAATTTTCGACGAATCTTAGGGAGCGACAACGACGATTTCAAAGTCATTAACAAAAAAAATCAAATAAATCACTTATGTGTGCTTAGCACTTTTGCTCTGCTGTCACGGTTACACACCCTATAACCCAACTAAAACCAAAACCCCAAGAAACCCCCACTTAATCTGGATATAGGTACTCTATTTTTTTTTTTTTTTTTTGTTCTATGGTCAGCAGCAGATAATGTGGCAATTACCAATGTTATCGTGGCATAAAGTAATAAAATAAAAAAAAATAAAAAAGTAAATACCTAAGCTACGTTAATGAAATAATTAATCACCTTTCACGTTCACATTCTTTGAGCTCGGATTCCTCGAGAAATTATTGTTCGCGGGAGTTTTGAGTGTGCAACTTCGCATTCGGTTCAATGGAAGAAGGACGTGGTTTGGTCACATAAGTGTGTGAAGACTTTTAAATGTGCATGATGGTTGTGTGGTATTGTTGCTTTTGCTGAGGTGCATTACGAACTTTAAACGTTTTGTTACTTTTTTGTTTTTGAATTTTTTTTTTTTTTGTTTTTTCTTAATTTTTATTTAGAACATTAAAAACATGTTTTATTTTTGGCTTTGTTCTGTTTGATGTGCTTGTGCCCCTTGCTTGAGCCCCTTGCCTTTGCTTTGTTATTGGTGGACTCTTTCAATGTTGAAACGTGATTTTGATCATCTATTTCGATATGCGGCGGTTGGGGACGGATGTTTTAGGTTACAAGCAACATCGCACGGTAATGAAAAAAGAATAAATCTTTAGCAGAAAGCAGAGGTTTGGTTTGATTTTGCGCACCGAGACTGTAAATTGGGTACTTTTTTTTTGATTTTATGAAAAGAGTATTGGACGATTAACGGCAATTAAATGGGGACACAATGTAGATACAAGTTGCTTTTGTTGGTCGAAATTAATTCAAAATTTCAATGATTGTGCTCTATCAATTGTATAGAGCATGTATTGGAAGTGGGAAAATAGACTGATGAAATGAGGCTGGGTGCGACCCACACTAGTATCTTCCCATTGGGGCCCTTGAAAATAATTTTAGCTATTATAATAGTACAGTTTTAATTTTTTTTGGGAATTCTTATAAAATTGTAAGGATCTTTACTTATTTAACTTTTTTTCCTTATTTCTCTCGGTATCGAGATATTAATCATTTAAGCTAACTTTTTCAAAAGAGATTATTGGCTTCTTACAAAATACCAAAAATCAGGGGAGTGTACCTACTTAAAAAAAACATGATTTCAAAGAATATAAAAAGGCAAATTAAGTGTCATAATGCCAAATTACGATTTTGAAGCGATTTCGAGTGTAAGAATTTTCGAATTAAAACATTTTTAAAAAGTTTTGGGTGGTTTTAAAAATCTCAAAACTACACAACACATAGATGGTATTGGGATATATTTTTTGGTAAAAATTTGAAATCGATACCATTGTCTAAAAAAAACTGTCTATTGAATTTTTTTGAAAAAATTACCAGTTGTTGACTACGTCATTATATGTTAAAAAAAAAAAAATTAGACTCGGTTCGGAATCATTTTTTGTTCTTGAAATATTTGAGACAAAAATTATTTTTCAACTGCTTTTCTTAGTAAAAAAAAAAAACAAAAAAAAAAAAATAAAAAAAGTGTCCGTTGATTTTTTTTAAATGTTTACCAATTTTGTATTATAAAATAAAATAAGTCTCAAGTGAATATATTTTTCTGTTCTCGAGATATTCGAGACAAAAAATGACATTTTACAGATCCTTTTAAATTGCTGTAGTAAAAAAACGGTTTATAGAATTTGTCAGAAAACTTTTTCAGCACATTATGACAATATTATCTGTTAAATAAAATTCATCTGAAGTCGTAACCTTAATTCGTTCTTGAGCTATGGTGGACGAAAAAAGTACCCCGAACGTACGTACTAGGGCTGTCCACGAGACGAGACTCTGCGAGACTTTTGTAAGTCTCGTCTCGATTTCGTTAAAATCGAAAAATGTCATTCTCGTCTCGGCCTCGTGTCGGTTTCGTATAATTAAGTCTCGTCTCGGTCTCGTCTCCGAAAAATACGATTTCCGGATAACCTGATGATTATTGGAACGAAATATTTTCGATTATAGTTTGAATATGTGCAGAAGAAAAAAAATATTTAACTGAAATTGGATTTTTTTTAATTTATAAGACGCTCTGTAAATGTCGATCCAAATATATAGTCCCGTCTCGGTCTCGTCTCTGTTGCTTAAAAGGCACTCTCGTCTCGTCTCGAGACCGAGACTTTTCTCGTCTCGTGGCCAGCCCTAGTACGTACATACACAAAACAGACATCTTGCTAAAAACGACGGATTCTGATTCTAGATACCTCAAAACGTTAAGATATGTCAAATTTTTAATTCGACAAATCGCACCAATTACAATAACATCCAATGGGAAGTTAATAATGGAGGTGGTTAAATAATTTCGAGTTGGGGTCACAAAATGATTTAAGGCACCTATTTCAATTGTATTTTATTTGAAATAAAAAAAAAACTTTATTTGAAAATTAGGCAGGTATAGGAAAAGGAATGAACCAGAACTTTCGTTAATCTTTGAAAATTTAAAGACAAAAAATACGAAGTTGGTTTTGTGGGGTCCCAAAACGACATACGGCCCAGGGTTAAACTCTGCAGACACCCATCTAAAAAATAACGTTTTCTTGCAGAGTAACAAAATACAAGCATTTCTCTTTTTAATCCCTTTTATTTAGAGTGGAAACTGGAAAGGGCATTTTAATTAACGAATGCGACTTTTGGAGTAAGTTCCTTTGTTTGATAACATTTCGAAAGCGAAAGCTATAAAGCCACGATTTCTTCGGCGATTAGCAATGGCGATTTGCCTCTATGATCTTGCACGTACATAAGTACATGCATACAAAGGTTTAGTCAGGCGAATCACCCACACTTCTTCTCGAAAAATAACAAGTGAATTCCGAGATGTTTAGAGATGGATGATGGATCTAGTCTCATTGCCTTGGAACAATGACGTTGACTTTGAGTGAAAAACGCCAGTAGAAAAATACCTGCATTGAGGTTTTCGATAAATCGATGTGGATTGAAATTTTAACGTTAGTTAGGGGGTATCTCCAGATAACAGAACACCCACAATGTTTAAAGGGTTAAGTCAATTATCCCGTGAATATTGGTTTTCGGTGAAAAATATTTCTTAACAAAATGTTGAAACGTTTTTTTTTTGAAATTTGGAAAACTTTTTAACGGGCGTTTTTAGTGCCATGCAACCATCTCGTATAGAGATATAAAAGCTTTCAAGCGACGATATTTGTTTTATAAGTCGTATTTTTCGGCTATTTCTTTAAGTTTTTGCTGTAGAAATGTTCTGTTAATATTATTGTCCTTCCCAAAAATGTCTGTCCCTATCACCCGAAATAGGGTAAGCCACATCCAACACCACATCTTCACTTAAGAAGAATCCAGAATTGTATCTTTTCGGAAACAAGCCATTCGTATAAAAGAATTTAGAAAAGTCTATCTTACTTTTTATGCACCGAACGGTTATTTTTGTGCACCAGAAAATCTTGATGTAATATGCTCTCAATAATGATAATAACTGAGAACAAGGACCTACATATATTAAGAACATAATTATGCCATTCTTAAATGTCTGAAGCTAAAACGCACCTTCACCATTTCGTGCGCTTTCCGGCTCTTAATATTTTTATTGGTAAAGATGTAAGCATATACAAGTATATATGTATTTATCTACGTCTACTTAACTTAATGAACCAAGAGGATTTTATTTCTCAATAAATTCAACCCAAATAGTAGGTACAGTAATTTGTTATTTAAAACGTGGCGCAATTTATTCAAGTACGAGTTTATCCATCTAAAAATTGGTGGTCTAAATGGTCTCTGACTTCTGTTTCCTTATTAAAAGCACAAACCCCGTATTTGTAATAAACATCATAAACGGCAATACCCCATACCTTTTGAGATTGTCATGTCATTTCTTAAGCAATTAAACACAAATCACCCAAAAAACAAAAAAAAAAAATCAAAAAAAAAATTCAGGTGCGGCCGAAAATATGTATCTCTCCTCTCTCTAGTTCAATGGCCACATCAAAAACCACCACACAAAATAAATTAACTCAAACGCTAATTCATATGTAAACCCATTAGCAGCATTTTATTTCGCATAAACGTGCTGTGAATTAAACTAGTTACACGTAGGTAACATACTCTACTCTCGTTCACACATAGAAATATCTATAAGCTCACCCACACCATACAACGACACGACATGGCATGGCTGGCGCGTCTTGTCATCGCCATGTGAACCATCACCAAAAAAAAATTTAAAATTACAAAAAAAAAAACATTAAAATAAATACATCAAGATCATCATTATTATTATTTTTTTATGTTATTATCTATTTCGGTTTCCTGGTCCTACTGTCAGAATTAACAAAATCTACTTACTGCTTTTATAGCTTTGTTTCTTCTGTTAGTTGATGCTCGTATATAGTCGTAAATATTCATGAATCGGTTAGAAAAACAAATTTTCCATCGCACATCGAAAAGCCAAAGTCGAGTCGGCACAAAATTGAGCTTGAGTCCCCCCGTGTAATTCCGCGAAAATAATCTCTGATTGTCTCTGGCAAAGCATTGCGGATTCTGGATGGATGGAGAAGTGAAAATTACGAAACGAACGTGCAGCCACACGTAATATGCAAAAATAATCAATTTTCGTTGGACTTCTCAATGAAAAGATGAAAGGATTTTCCAGAATTATCAAACCACGACGGCGCGGCGACGACCGACAACCGATGGACGGGCTCTGGCTTTCGATGGAATTCCTGAGACTCATTCCCGATTCAATTGATCTGCATGCCATCATGGGGAATTGCATCGCTCATTTCCATCATCAATGCGGGTACACATTGGGTTGGTCTTGGTCGTCATCATCGATGCTGCCGCGACCGACCGCTCGCTCTGGTGTTGTCATCATCATCATCGTCATGGTTGTCTTCGGTTGCTGTAGTTGCTCTGCTAAAGGTGATCCTCAGATGCCACTGGACAGAGCCTTGGACATGCTAGCGGTAGGTACTCTGCGCTGCTGTTGATGTGTTGAGAAGTTGGTGGTGCTGGTGGTGTGGCGAGGCGATGACAGTGGAGGGTTAATTACCACTTCTGTGCGACACTGAGTAACGATGAAACAAGATATTTGGCGAGACAACCGAACGAAAACAAGCTTCGTCGACAACTTAATGAAAAGCAATTCTCTGACCAAACAAAACTAAACCAAAACAGAAAATAACAAAATAAAAATCTTAACCGAACACAGAAATAAATATGAAAAGGACTACAACGCTTGTTCATATAGTGCAACAACTTGGAACTCGAACTCGGCGAGTAATGGAGATGTGAAGTTGCGCTTTGGCGAGCGCACGCTCTGTTTACCATCAGTGAATCAGTCAATCCAGTCTGTAAGGTGTAAGGTAGTTTTGACTCTTGCGACAGTAGCGACCCAGGTTCTCAATTTTCAAGGCGATATTTGTTTGTATTTTTTTATATTTTTTTTTTTATTTTTGAAAAAAAAAAAAATGTGTTTCAGTGGAAATATTACATTCCAATGCCAGTCTTTAAGAAATTGTTAGAGTAAGGGGCGGAAATATGACTCGCCAATACTATTTTTGCAAATAGAAAAAAATCGTTAAAATCTTTTCTGCTGTTTCTGAGAAATTTTACAAAAATAAAAACTACATAATATGAACTGGAAATATGTATATAAGTATACTGGTATTTACTATTATAATTCAAGCTGATCAAAATAACTATTGAAAAGTTGAGTTGAAAATACAAAGAAAGATCTTTTTCAAAAAAAGATTCTCAAAAATGGCACTCAAGCTGAAATGCGCCCTGCATTGTTACACAGATCGTCTTATTGTACAAACGGCCTTGAGTTGATTAGCGCAGCCGGTCACTGGGGAACATTGATGGTTTTGTATGACAAAACAAAATGACTAAAAGGCCATCATGACGATGAGCTACTTACTTAGTTCGTGATGGTAGGTAGGTAATATTTAAATAAAATCAGCAGCAGATTTTTTGATACTCTGAAAAAATCAAATTAAATAAACAAAAAGGGCACAAATAAGGAGCGTTTTCTGGCTGATGTAAGCCCTTACCTTGCCCATTTATAGTATAGTACTAGGACCATGAGAGGTAGAGTGCATTTTAAATTCTAAGACACTACTCCTGATAAGATAAAGTAATTTGTGCTGTACGCGCACTAAAGCGAATGTCATGAAAATAAGGAAGGATTGAAGAGGAGGCATCGATGCACATTGGTTTTGAATCTTTGAATATCGAAATGGAAGGGAAAAATAGAGCCGTGTAAAGCATTCCACATTCGGGTAGTGCGGCTAAAAAAAAGAATCTTTATACTTGACAATATACGTCCGAAAATGGACGGGTAAACTGATGTGCATTCCTAGAAGTTCGCTAGTATTACGGAGTCTACAGCAGATTCCTTTTTTTGTCCTTAGTTTTGATTAACTTTTTCCACCTTAAAACTTGTGACAGGATTCAGCACATTGAGTATAATTAGCATATTTGGACAGGAGCTAGTCGCAGGTGCCCTATCAAACTATTAGCGTCTTGTGGGCGAAATACAGAAAAAAGCTTACAAAATAATAAAATCATATCACCCAAGCATTTGCTTCATTGGAATACCATGTTCCAAATATAATATAAAATGATCCAATTAAACCGTTGCAATTTCGTCATGAAATAGCAAGTTATAGCTATAATTTAACTGTAAAACTCGCGTTTCCAAGTTTACACATTAGTTAACCCCTGAGCCTAATTTCAAACGTACTGTCAAGTAGGTACCTACAGAGATTCTTTATTCAAGAGCACTTTACGAATGTGGAATGCTTTAACTTACACTATTTTTCCCATCTAATTTGAATATTTCAGAAATTCGAAACCATTGTGCATCGGTATCTTCTATTAAACCCCTTCCTTTTCCGTGTTTTACATAACCCCTTGAGTGCGCGTAAATTATTAAACAAAAAATTGATCAACTCTTCACCAATTCAGGTTTTATTGGTTATCAATTCAAAAAATCACAATTAAATACATATTTCCGGTGGTCCATATATATGTATATACCTTCATTATTTGGGACTAGATTTTCCATCTTCCATATACAATCTTTTTTTTTGTATTAGAAAGCACCATGTTTATGTAATCCAACTTTTTGTCCGTCTATTTGACTTTTCTTTTCTAGGCAACTTAATGGTTGCCTTTTTCATCAAAAAGAAAACATCATCATGGTCTTGTATGAGCCTCAAATAAGTTCCACCATCCACTTCCACATCTAGACATATTCCGTCTTCATATTTCTCACTTTTATTAACCTTCCATTTGTCCACAGACATTCCGTTTTGTTTTTTAATAATTTCTAATATTTCTGCCACATCCGTTTTTGGATACGGAATACAAATTCGTATATTTTAGCTTTCAGATGTTCTTGGTAGCAACACACAATCAGCTTCCCGCCACAGACGTTTATTAAGTTTACAGATATTTTTATCAATATGTTCTATAATTTGCTCATTTCTACATTCAATCCTAAGAGATTGATTAACAAAGTAACTACAAGGAACTGGATCTTGGGCTTGAAAGCATTCCTCTTGACTCAAGAATTCGTAGAATTCGAGGTAAAGCTTAGTTCTATTTTCAGGCAAGATGTGGAAATTGGGATGGCTGGCATCACCAGTGGCGGATCCAGGGGGGTGGCTATAGGGGCTAAAGCCCCCCCACAGGCGGTTCTTAAAATTGATTGAAATGTAGAAATCAGAATCAGGAGTCAGAAAAAATAACGAGGCTGGGGCTACGCAATTTATATGCTACGTATTTTTTTTTTCTAAGAACCAAATTAATTAGGTTGTGGCTGAATTCTAAAGCGAATTGTACAAAAAACAAGTTCGAGGCTACGGATAATTGACAGAAAATTGGGACGAAAAAAAAAACAGCTCGCGAGTAGGGCTTGACAAGGATTGGACAAAAAAACGTGGTCGGGGCTAAGCAAATAATTCCTTTAAAACTTACCTTATTCCAGAAAATGTTTGCGCTTGACTCAAGGGACTATCAAGTCCAAGTTGGGGCTAAAGCTTAAAGAGATATTTGAAAAAAAAACAGGGGCGGGGCTTAACAATTAACATGCCAAACGAAAAAATAATTCACCTTATGAACTTCGCTTACTTTGCAAAAAAACTAAATTGGGGCTAAAACCCGTGAAGAATTTGGGAACAACAAATCAAAATCTGAGTTTTCTCTGAAAATCAGCCTACAGCAAATTTTGGGAGTGGATTGCTAACTAAAATATGAGTACGATGGTTTGTAGGTGCATATATCGCGGTATCAGAAACAACCGTCTGGCAGGTTTCTTTTTCAGCCTTTGGCGGGGGTGGGAGTTTGAAAATAGCGATTTTCCAGTTTATTTTTTCATAGGTATTACCACTTCAATAAATTTAAAAAATATATAATGTGATGCTTTTCTTTAAGTCAAAATCTTGGAAATCCGACCAATAGAACTCAAGATATTAGGTTTTTAATCGAATCTTAATCGATTTTTTTGGAGACTTTGTTTTGTTGATTTTTTTGTGTTTTATAATTCTCTAAGAAAAAGACGATAAGGTCCTCTTAAAAAGTTTATATTTTGAGTTCTATTGGTCGAATTGCCAAGATTATGACGTTTTGACTTAATGACAACAGCAATATCACATATCATATATTTTTTAAATTTAATTAAGTGGTAATACCTCTGACATAATAAACTGGAAAATCGCTATTTTCAAACCCCCACCCCCGCAAAAGGCTGAAAAAGAAACCTGAGAGAAGGTTGTTTTTGATACCGCGATATATGCACCTACAAACCATCATACTCATATTTTGGTTATCAATCCACTCCCAAAATTTGCTGCCGGCTCTTAGACTATGAAGTTTAAATGGCAGAATACATTTTATCATATTATCTAAGTTCAAGGTTTACTTTGAAACCGAATCAAGTGCTGAACTTAAGTTTAAATATAAATTGTAGGTTAACTTGTGAAACTGGCCATTAATGTCTCAAACTGGATCTACCAAGCCCCCCCCACAGCCTTATCCTAGATCCGCTACTGGGCATCACCAATTTTTGCTCTTAAATCAAATGTTGAATAATTTTCTTTTAGTAAAATACCAGAAATTACATTGAGCAGACTAACAATTTTACTAGCCCACACAAGACAATCGTTTAAACTTTCTGAAATACATATGAATTATCCTTGATACTCTTTTTAAATGTTCATTTGTTTTTTTCTCAACTGGATTCCATGCTCATTTATTTTTTAACAGTTTGGCCCTAAACTCAATATGTCAAAATCTCCCTCTAAACACGCAAAAAAGCTTACTTCATCCTATCATTGAACAAAATCTATTGCCAACATAATCAGTTTTACAATTACTCTTCCCTAGTCAATGCCCCCAATCTTGATTCTGATGAATCAACGTTGGATTTCGTAAAGCATGACCATCAGCAGGTACATCGAGACTTGATATATACCTACACCCAGTAGCAATTGTTGGGTTAATTGTAACCCTTTTATCTTCGATTCGGAGTTGGGAAATCGACTTGAAGTGGTACACACACATAGTTAAGTTCTGCTGGCTTACGTGTAAAAAGGGGTGATAAGATTTTATGTATGAATGCTATACTGATTGACCATTTTGTTTACCCTCCCCCATCTTCCGAGTACATACTTTATTTAGTGAGTCAGTTTCCAGTGGCAGAAAAGGAGTGTGATACTTTCTTTTGATATCGAACACAAAACTATTTCGCTAAAACCATTCAATTGTGTTAAACCCTTTTTCATTGATTATACTCTAGACGAAGAGTTGAATGAATATTAAACAAATATGTACATAATAATTTCACCCCTGATGGAATTCAAATTCACTAATTTGTGGCAACACAAGATCAAACAATAACCAGAATTACCACATATGTCGCCGCAGGTGATTTCATCATTTAGCTTAATTACAATTCATATTCCTACCTAGCCATTCAAATTTATTATATTTCCATTTGAAATGCCAACCATCACACAAGTCGCCACTAATTAGACAGTAAAATTCATTGCGACAGGCGCGAGGCGGCAGGACGTGAAACGGGGAGGCCGGCGGCGCGGCGTGGTATAAAACCTCCCTATCCCCATTCTTGGACGACAAATTGGAAAGATTTACACAAAAATTCTTAAAAAAAAAAAAAAAAAAAAAAACACTTAGACAAAAGGTCTTAAACCAACAAGTTGAGATTTTTGTCGCGTAATTAAATCCAATGGACAACAGGACGACTTTAATGGTTTCCCTAAAACAAAAAAAAAATTATAAAAAACAACTGAATGGAAAAAATTAAATTAAAATAAGAGAACACAAAACAAAACAGCTAGGACTGTGTGGCCTTGTTGCTGCGTAAGGCTGTTGGTGTCGAAAGATCAAGTCGAAAATCCGATTTAATCCTGCTGCTGACAAACAAGGTAGCTCCTCGGCTTGTAATTATTTAGCTTTTGTTTTAAAAAGAAGTATTAGATAGAGCCCACCCACCAGTCGCACTCATTATAAAAGCCCCTAACCGACCAACAAAAAACGACGACGACGACACTACGACACTACGACACAAAGGAGAAAAAGTCCTGACTTGAGTCAGAGATGATGGTGACAGTGGTGGTAGTAGGTATACTATGTCAGCTTCTTTATAAGAAGCCGGAAGATGTCTTTCAAGAAGTTCATGCTGCCGGCTTTGCCTTAATTAAGCACCAGGATTCGGTTTCACACAGTTGTTATTTTAGAGGAGTCCCCTCTTGTTTTAAGTAAATTACCCCACAATGAGGAATGTAATTAAAAATACAAAAAAAGGACGAAAGACGTTGTAAACGATGGCCAATTAACCACTTTAGTGGTTTTTGTCCAGAGTCGGGGCTATGTAGGCTGTTATAACGTTTTCTTCTGTTATTTGCTGTGTCGTCCGAGGGGTGGTTTTTTGAGTGTCATGTTTAAGGAAAATTAATTAATGTTGGGCAGCAATTTGCTTGTTAATGATTCTGTTAGGGAATTGGAGATAAAGTAGATGATGGACAAGGACAAGAGACACTTGTGTGAATGTGAACAGATTTGTTTAACTATCATTTTGCTAAATCGTTTAAAATTGATGGGAAGTTGCTTTTATTCATTTTCCAAAAAGGATTGTCGTATTCGAGAAGAAGAGTTGGGCAAACAAATTACAGTACATATAGTTGAACATGAATGGGGGGGTGGTCAATTTGACCTTAGGTCCAACAGAAGTAGCTAAAAAAATAGGAAATCTTAAGATCTAGAATGCATAAATATATTTCAAAACAAAAAAAAAAGGAAAAATCACAGCCTATACAACTTGGTGGTACATTTCTTAAGTGTCTGTTGTTTCATTCAAACCTCAAAACTCTTCATCTTGACACCCTATACAGAGGTCGGATGCGATGATCCCCATTCTGTTTAAGTGGGTTCCCATTGAGTTGTGACCAGTAAGGATTCCAACCAATAGGGATAGTTGAGGCTTGCTAAGCTTAGCGAGAGTAATTATTCAGTTTTTTTCCTACAAATATCCGGCCAAAGATTTCTCGGAACCCGACACTTGTGAATCTGTGACCACCTAACATTGGCGGCTTCGAGGAAATTGGTGAATTCTGTTCTTTTCTAGCCCCAGTGGCATACATACTGACGATTCAGTTTGGCTCGGATCAGTGGATGACCCGTATTTTGCCAATTCGTCTGCCTTTTCATTCCCATGTATGTCACGGTGTCCTGAGACCCAACGTAAAGTAACTGTGTTTGTTGCGCTAAGTCAACTCTTTGCGACAACATTCCACCAATTTTGACTTTGTGACAACTGAGTAGGTGGCTTTGATGGCCGCGTGACTGTCTATGAAAATGTCGATGTTCTTGTTTACTAGTTCACATGTGGCAAGATGCTCTGCTGATTCATAAACTGCTAATACCTCCGCTTGGAAGACACTGCAGAAGTTCGGAAGCTTTATTGATCTATTTAAAGGTGAGTTTTCTAAAAAGATGCCTGACCCTACCCCTTCGCCCGTCTTGGAACCGTTCGTGAAAACCGATACATGATTTGTATTTATGACCCCGTTTTCCGTCCAGACATCCCTTGTTGGGACCAGGGTTGTCAGATTGTGCGATTTATCGCCGAATGTGCGATTTGAAATTTCATTTGGCGACACGAAAATCGGTTGTACGATGTACCCCAAAAAAGGCGATATTTTTAGTTTTTGGCGATTTAAATTTTTTTGAATCGAAATTCTAATAGTCTTTTCTCAAATGTTCACTTTAACCTTACATCTTTTTCATCGCTGTTTGCGCTGAACGCACCCCAAAACTGAAATTCTTTTCACTTATATCCCTAAAATAAATGACGTATGTGTGTCAAAACAAACAACTTTGTTAGTTAACCAAATCAAAGAAAGAGCACATTGCTAAATTTTCGACTCCGATATACGTTCGCTCAAAACTGACTTAGAACGGCCGGCATGCTGTCATTTTTTGCCATGTTGCAAAGGCTATAAAAAGGATCCCATTGATAAAATACTATGGATACATATGTACATGGAATATATTGAAGAGGCCTAAGTTTTTATGTAGAATTTTTATTTGGTTTTGTTTTGTTTTGTTTTGTTTTGTTTATTTATTATTTTTTTTAAATATGATTTGTTTTGATATTAAATCTATAAATTGCGGATTTTTTTATAATTTTGGCGATTTCGCTTTTTAAAACCTGACAACCCTGGTAAGGATATCTATTAAGGCCAACGGATTGAAATCAATGTGTGGTATCACACATGCCAGCCTTAGACTCCCTACCCATAGACGTATGAAAACTTCGATGAGATTCTAATTTTGATCGCATTCTTTTTTGGTATTTGGCTGAAAATTTTTAAAATCTTTAAAAATTCCTAAAAATTTAAACCTGAAATTTTTTTTTAAATTAATGTTAATAATGTTCTTTTTAAACTAAATTAATTCACAATGTTAAACATAATTGTTAAATTTGAATCATTCAAATAAGTTACCAACATTTATATCTTAAATTCTAGTTTAGTTTTCTTGTTTTCCTATTTAGCGCGCGCTAAAGGAGTTGTGAATACCCTTAAAGTGATAAACACAGCACGAGCCATTTGTTAGGTTGGAGGGGATTTAAAACGAGAAACCGATGTATATGTAACGGGTGATTTTTTTGAGGTTAGGATTTTCATGCATTAGTATTTGACAGATCACGCGGGATTTCAGACATGGTGTCAAAGAGAAAGATGCTCAGTATGCTTTGACATTTCATCATGAATAGACTTACTAACGAGCAACGCTTGCAAATCATTGAATTTTATTACCAAAATCAGTGTTCGGTTCGAAATGTGTTTCGCGCTTTACGTCCGATTTATGGTCTACATAATCGACCAAGTGAGCAAACAATTAATGCGATTGTGACCAAGTTTCGCACTCAGTTTACTTTATTGGACATTAAACCAACCACACGAATGCGTACAGTGCGTACAGAAGAGAATATTGCGTCTGTTTCTGAGAGTGTTGCTGAAGACCGTGAAATGTCGATTCGTCGCCGTTCGCAGCAATTGGGTTTGTGTTATTCGACCACATGGAAGATTTTACGCAAAGATCTTGGTGTAAAACCGTATAAAATACAGCTCGTGCAAGAACTGAAGCCGAACGATCTGCCACAACGTCGAATTTTCAGTGAATGGGCCCTAGAAAAGTTGGCAGAAAATCCGCTTTTTTATCGACAAATTTTGTTCAGCGATGAGGCTCATTTCTGGTTGAATGGCTACGTAAATAAACAAAATTGCCGCATTTGGAGTGAAGAGCAACCAGAAGCCGTTCAAGAACTGCCCATGCATCCCGAAAAATGCACTGTTTGGTGTGGTTTGTACGCTGGTGGAATCATTGGACCGTATTTTTTCAAAGATGCTGTTGGACGCAACGTTACGGTGAATGGCGATCGCTATCGTTCAATGCTAACAAACTTTTTGTTGCCAAAAATGGAAGAACTGAACTTGGTTGACATGTGGTTTCAACAAGATGGCGCTACATGCCACACAGCTCGCGATTCTATGGCCATTTTGAGGGAAAACTTCGGAGAACAATTCATCTCAAGGAATGGACCGGTAAGTTGGCCACCAAGATCATGCGATTTGACGCCTTTAGACTATTTTTTGTGGGGCTACGTCAAGTCTAAAGTCTACACAAATAAGCCAGCAACTATTCCAGCTTTGGAAGACAACATTTCCGAAGAAATTCGGGCTATTCCGGCCGAAATGCTCGAAAAAGTTACCCAAAATTGGACTTTCCGAATGGACCACCTAAGACGCAGCCGCGGTCAACATTTAAATGAAATTATCTTCAAAAAGTAAATGTCATGAACCAATCTAACGTTTCAAATAAAGAATCGATGAGATTTTGCAAATTTTATGCGTTTTTTTTTTAAAAAAAGTTCTCAAGCTCTTTAAAAATCACCCTTTACATTGGGTTTGAATGTCTGTAGATCACAATGGGAGGGGAAGATAGAGCTGGGTAGAGCATTCCACATTCGTGTAGTGCGACTAAAGCTTTTATTAAAATTCCCTAGAGGCGATACCTATTTGAATTTTGGTTTTATCTCATCTAGAACGGGTAGCTCCCATGCAATGATTTCCCCAGTTAACAAAAAATACATATGTTGATTAAATTTTTTTTCTTCTTTTGTTTATTTTTTAGGAAATCTGAGATATACCTTAATTGACATTAAGGGATATCTCGTAAATGTCTGTCCCAAGTTTACTCAAATTTCGAACCTATGTAGGTACTTACCTTCAATAGAGTTAACATAATGTTGCATTCCAAAAATTTATAAAAACATTTAAAAAGAAATCAACCCATTTTGTATAGTGTTGTTGATTTGTTTGATTTTTAAACAATACAACTGTTGGCCATTATTTTCTTATTTTTCCCTGCCATTTTGAAATTCAGAGGTTCAAAACTAATGTGCATCGGCATGCATCTCCTCTTAAATCCTTGCCTATTTTCCTAACGCTCGCTCTGTGTTCAAACATTATAAGGGTAGTAAGAACCCCTTTAGTGCGCACTTAATAAAAAAAAAAAAAAAAAATCCTCAAGTTCATGCTATGCAATTCAGTCGTGTATATTTCATGTAGATTGTCATGGGACTGTTACGGGATTCATATTTTGTAGCACCTATGAATGATGTATTTTTTAAATAGCGTTGGTCTTATGATGCTTCAAATGGATTTGGCCTATGACTATGACTCTTAACAAAAGCGCCACCAATTCAAGACATCAAATTGGAATACATACTATAAGTTATGAATCATTATTTAAGAACTTCAAGAACCAAGGTATAAATAACAAAAGTTCAAAAATCTTTCATAAAATCATTTCATAAAAGAAGACAAATCATAATCTTTTTTGGTGATTATTTATTAAATTAAAAATCACCTCAAACTAATTAAAGTCCTTGCGCGCGGTAAATGGCAAATTTCTCTCCCTTTGAACCCCTTATGGTTCGCCAAAAAGTAAAGCCGTATGAGCACACAAAATATTATACCGCGTACGAACCACATCGAAAACTTGGCGCAGCAATCGAGGCTAACCACGAAGATAAATTGGCTACAAAATTACTGTTTGTCTGTCTGCGAGACACACATTTCCATGCCCTTTCATCTTTGGCAACAATTGATCGAATACCATGATATCGCGCATGATGGTTTCGCTTAAATTTTCATATATTTTTCGAGAGTACAGTGTGTGTGTGTGTGTGTAAACTCGGATTAAAAATAAAAATTAATCACTGGCTTAAAGGGGAATATGAGAAATAATTGCGTGAGAAACCAATTTCTCCTCTGGCCTTGCCCGGATTGACTGGACGGAGTTAACTGGACGGCACTGGTTTGCCAGGAAGGAGGGCATTACTAGGGCACATTTACACGTTTTCCTCGCTTCATTCACCATATCGCTTGTGTAATTATGTCGAACAAAAAGTGAGAACGAATTAAAATAAAAAAAAAAAAACAAAAAAATGAGAAAAAAACACACAAAAATTGCCATGCTACGGGGGAAGAGAGATTTAATAGATAGGTCTTGAGAATCGGATGCGGCCGGCTGTTTGAAATCCACTTTTGAATTGCAAGTCTGTTCCTTTAGCAAAGATAATTGAACTACTTATGTGTGGCGAGCGATGTTGTTGGTGTTGCAATGCACTGGAGCTGCCCTGTGCTGTGTTGTGCTGATGTGAGTTGGTTGCGGTGGTGGCGATGGTGGATTTCATTTTACTCGTTTGCATTTGGGATGTGCAGCATAAGGAAAGCCTTATGAAGCCCTCAAGGCAAACGTATTCATCGATACCATAGGGTCTTAACAGTAAAACAAAAACAAAAAAAAAGAAACACCATCAGAACCCATCAAAGAACAAAACAGCGCAGCAATTTTATAAATCACACACGTGTATTAATTACACACCGTATAGCACCATCAACTTTGCCTTTTTTTAATGCCAGGGCTCATACCATTATTTATTCAAATTGGAAGTTATTTTGGATTACATTTGAAAATTAAAAAAAAAAATTATATAAAGGCGCGGAGTTTATCGGAATACTAATTTTTATCAATTATCTTTTATAGGTTCGTATTATCTCTGATGGTTTCTTAATCTACGTGTATGCATCAATCAAGAAAAAGGAAATTTGCAACAAATATCATGGTTTTGTAAGTCAGATAGAAACTTCAATAAAATTCATGACTGGATCGCACGAAATTACTCTTGTAGTTCAGGACTATAATGTGGCTAAGCAATTTAAACACACAAAAGTATTTGTTTGATAATAAAATTGAAACTTTTGAAAAAAAAAGTTAAAACAAAGAGACATTTCGAGAAGTGTGAAGGACCTCTGTGGAAAGATTAATATTCCATGTAATAGTACTTAAGAAAACTACAAGATGTTATCATCAGGTTAATTTTTCAAAAAATTGACCAAGGCCGTTTTGCATCTGGATCCTTCAAATGTATTATTGGTGTGATTTCTTCTTCTTCATCATTTAACCGGCGATTGTCATGATCTCGAGGGGGACCACAACTCTTCCACACAACCTACAGGGTTCCACTTGTGGGGTTCACCGGGTTGAGCTCAGAAAATGTCGTTTTTTGGTTTTGGATTGCTCGATGTCTGAGCCCAATTAAATGCATGTGTCGTTTCATTTGTTTCATCCAGGAGTTTTTGCGCCTGCCTTTCTTCCGCGATAGTGTTGGTTCTCATGGCATCTTCTTTGTATATGACAGTACCAGCTAAGTAGCTAAGTTGATCATGCTGTATTTTGTCCAAGCTATGGTATTTTTGACGTGAAGGCTTCCTCGGATTCTCTTGCTTCTTATTCGATCACGCTTTGTCATTCCTGCTGTCATGCAAAGCATCTTCATTTCAGCTGACGTCAATTTACTCTCATACTTCTTGTACATTGTCCAACACTGTTAATCGTATGTAAGCGCTGGACGAACAACTGCCGTGTAGAGCTTTCCTTTCAGCTTAGGGGCCAGTTATAGCTATCATTGGGAACCATCATTGAAAAAGTAAGCTGCTGATTTTGAGGCCCTTCGAAAGTTTAATCATTGAATATTTAAATGCAGAAATATAACTTACGACTTCAGAATTATTTTTCTTCCAAAAAAAATTCATTTTGACTTATATCTTCCCCATAAAATTACTTTCAATTTTTTCAATGATCATTGGTAAGGTAGTTCATCATTGAAAAAAAGTTGTGCCAAATTGAATTTTGTTTTACCTTGAAATGATTATTAAGTCAATTAGCTTTACTTAAGAATCAAAATAATCATAATAATCAAATCTCTCGAAATTGACAATTAATATTTTCAATGATGTTTTTCAATGATAGCTATAACTGGCCCCTTAGGGGGCATTTTCTATCACAGAAGATGGCAGAGTTTTCCCGCCACTTCATCCACCCTACGCTTACGCGATGTTTGATGTCGTCATCACAAGATCCTTCGCTATTGATCATTGATACAAAATATTTAAACTTTTCGCACTTGGGAAGCCCTATTCCATTCAAATAGATGTCCGGAATAGGCCTGTGTGGATCAGAAAATGGACAGAATAGGTATTGGGTCTTTTTTGCGCTAATGCGGTATCCATTTCCCTCCAGAACATCAAGTGCTCGTTGCAAGGACACAGGATCTTCACTTAAGATGGCTCCATCGTTTTTTCTCTATTTTCTCTACCTATATACTAGCAAACTCATAATATCATATCGAAGCAACATCGTTCTGATGGCCTCAAGTTTTAGTTTTTATAAAATTTCTAACCTTCGCGGTTCTTTATTTTCCAATCCGCAATTCCCATAACGCCAAGACAGCAAACAAAAAACACAAATATACTTATATTAAAAACAATAAATTCCAAGTAGAATAGACTACGCAAAACTTAGCGAAGGTGTACCGTACCGCAATTGGTCTAGTTTAGCCCCTCTCAACGTCACCGTCCGTTTTTCTTAAACGTGCTTACTTCAATATAGGTACCTTCATATACAAGAAGTAACAACAATCACGTTTGATATGTAAGAATTTTGACGACGGTACTTGTCACTCCTGATTCGTCTTTATAAGATGTGTACATGTGCATATGATATACAAAAAAAAAACGGACAAAAATCTCAAGAGCAACCTCAACAAGTATCCATGCTTTAAGTGGTATATTCATCAGTATCCATTTAAATCAAACCAAGCGCTGGAGTTCTGCAATAGCGACCGAGACCGACCGACCGAGCACAAAGTCATATAAGGGAGCAATTAGTATGCATGGCATAAATGAGAATGTTAATTGTGAACGTGAATAAAATAAGCTCAAATTTTACTGGCCCAGTGTGTGAGTTTATGAAACTCTGAGTCTAAGAATTTCTTGCCTTAGTTTTGTTCATACCATCCTTATAGTTATACAAAAAACATACATACATAAACCTCCAATTTTATGCGCACTTAAATTAAATTGTCTTTAAAAATGACTTGTAATTGTAATTGACGTGCGGTATTGTACTTTATTTTAATTTTTTTAAACGAGAACGACCATTGTCTTCATAAGATCATATGGGAGTGGAATTTTGGGTTGACAAAATGTATACGAATATTCCAATTACAATGAGCAATTGAAATATTGCGTGGTGAACAAATGGTAATGTCTGTTCAAATTAAATTTTATTTAAGAAAATAAAGAACAGAGCTCCTTAAGACGATTTTTGCGTGTAATTCTGAAGTGCTTCAGAATTAAATATTTTGAAATAATAATTATTGTGCATCATCGAATTATAAAACTTATATTTTTCTAATTTCATTTAAAGCAAAATACATATCCAAACAAACGAGCTCATGTACGAAATTAATTTGTAGATATAATCGATTTCTGATTTATTAAAGTTGGATAATTATTCTGTAAGAACGTTCGGTATTGGGATTTACCATTAAGTGAATAACATGCATTTTCATACCAATGTCATCCACGCCTTGAAAAGAGAAAAAAAGTTTGACTGAGCTTAACAAATAATACCATCATCATTTTAATTGCTGCCAAACCTGCCACCACGACCGTCGCGGTCGCGACCGCATCACCAGCCGGGTAGTTGGCCGCATGGTGGTTGAGCTTCACACAGCACACACGGCCTTATCTTCCAGCTTGCATCTCATAATGAAATATGAACAAACGATGAACGAAATCTCAAGACCGGTCGGCCGTTGGTCGTAGATCATCCGTCATTCATAACGTACTCTCGTATCCATTTAGGTGAGTGAAAAACTACACCTCTGCGTCTGCCTACTTACCTACCTAATATTTATATATACTATCAAGTAGGTACTATCCCGCACTGCCACCGCCAGCCGCGGCCGCCTTAAAGCTGCTATGGTGTCTGAAGCCACCAGTCATCAGCCAACCATTCGTCGTCGGTTGTTTGGATTTGAAAACTGGCGGCCGTTAAAAAAGAGGTCCAACATTTGTTTTGTAACATGGGATAAATGTGTGAAGATGTTTACTACCGCTCGCTGGCTGGGCTGATGTGCTGTGCCACACTGCGAATGGATGTGGTATAGTTTGCAACATTCCACGCTTGTGTTGTTAACCGATTAACGAAAACGATGGGTGTAATTGATACGCCCTTAACTTTCAAGTCTTGGAAACTGTTTTGGGGAAAAATTGTTTATTGTTTGTATTTTGTCTGTTTGGATGTAAGGCGGAATAGTGAGCACTTCAGGTTGAGATTGCTTGAGTAACATGTCATCTGCTGATGACATTTCAATAAATGATGAATTTTTTCTGTCTTTAGTAGGTGAAGGCACAAGATAGACTTGACACAATTACAACCAAAAAACATGTAACCCACTTTCTCCCAACTGAAATCATCGCTGTTAATGCGCATGGAATTCTGATAATTATAATAATTCCTTCAAATTAAATTTCCACAAAATTACTCACATGCTAAAAAGAAGATACCTATACGATGAAATAATGAGGCCAAAACTCATGCTCCATAGCCCCCATTAATTTGTCCGTACCATAGGAATTGTTTCATGCATAAGCCGCATCGGCAACAAGCGGCAAAATCATACTCTCGCTTGCATTAAGCACTTAGCAATTAGTATCTGTCAAATTAATGTTACTCTCAACGACGACGCTATAACCTGGCACTCTCCAAAACGCCATCACCTCCTAGCAAAATACCAAACTCACCATGACCTGATTTACATTTTAAACCCAACAAGCAAACACAAAGTCCCAAAATAATTAAATCCCAGTATATAATGATTCGTTACATTTTCGAATTAAAAACAAGGGAAGTTAATGGAGACATCATTGCATCCCCCATCTCCATCCCCAGTCGACGCGACGGTGACGGCGGCGGCTTCGTGGATTGGTCTCCGTGTCATTAATGCCATTAACACACAACAAATGATGTTGAGGCGTGAAGATCACCTCAAGCGTAGGTCGAAGTCATTGGTATGTTTGTGGATTAGTGGCGGCAGTCAGCGGCTTGCAACCCTTTTACACGTAATCTCATGAGTAAGATAAATATGATTAATATGATTAAGCCGTTGATGATCCTAATGATGATTAGATATTCAAATGAAGAGGAGTAATATAAAATTAACCCTTTGAATAAATAATATTCCAAAGATTTTTTCAACCCTTTCTAGATATCCTTACTTCTGATTCGGATGGTTTTGTATTATGCGGGAGAATACGCATTGTTTTGTTTTTTTTTCAGTCATTCATTTTTTCCACAACACTGAATTGTTTTCAATGTTATCTCTGGATGCAACAGTGGATCTTTTATGTTTTTTTCTTTATTTTACATTTTTTTGCCGTGACATAATTGAAAGTCAAAAAAGAAATTCACTTAAAAGTTATAACATCTGAATTACATATAAGAGGTCCATATTGTAAGCTGTCAAACGCTTGCTTTTACAGTTTTTATCAGCTAGAATTTCGTTAGACATTGACGTATTGACAATATATGTTAATCGTTTAAAATGTGATATTTAAAGAATTAAAATAAATTTTGAAAATTTGAAATAAAATACAAAATTGTATCTACAAGTATTGTCTAAAAACTTGGTTATATAAATATATAAAACCATTGGCCCTTGGTAATAAACGAATTTTGAGTCGAATTTATAATAAAGTAGAGTTTATTCAATACAAAATAATCGAATCTAAGCTAGATTTGACCCGAAATTCGTTTATTACTCAGGGCCATTCTGTTTTAAGTGGTGTATATATAATTCAATTAAAAAGCACACCTCAACTCCAGAAATGAATGTGTTTTGGCCAGATATGATAGTGGACTCTTAAGTCAGAAGAAGGAGCCATCCTAAGATTCGCCAGGGAAGGTGGGAAGGGAAAATGTATAGGAATTAGAGAAAAAGAATCAATTTCAAGGTCTTCACTATCAAGATTACTTGAGATTGCAAGAGATGGCATGACTAAAAAGTATAACTTCGAGAAAAAATTCAGAATGGAGTTAAATGGCAAGAAAGAGTGGGTAGGCGAAACAGTGAACTACTCACTAGTGCAAATGCCATCAAGTGGTTCACTGATGGATCGAGAACGTCTCAAGAGACGGGAGCAGAAATCTTTGGTTGAGAACCAAACTTTTTCTGTCGATGGGGAGGTCCACTAGCATTTTCCAAGTAGAAGTAAATGCCATAGGAAAATGTGCCGAACAAAATCTCACTGCCATTATGTCGGATAGCCAAGCCGCACTCTAGGCACTGAATTCCTATGAAATTAGTATTTAACTGGTATGGGAGTGCGTGGATAGGTTAAACGACCTTGGCAAAAATAATAATGTTACACTTCATTGGGTACCTGGGCTACGTAGGTTTTCAGGGAATTGAAGAGGCAGACTCCTCGGCAAAAATAGGAGTAACGGCACCCCTAACGGGTCCTGAGCTCTATTGTGGTATAGGAGAAAATGTGATTAAAAATAAAATCCAAACAGAAGAGGAGGCCAAAGGATTCAAATTATGAACAGTACTCCCCCACCTGCGGCAAGCGAAACTTCTTCGTGGGAGCTACAACCAAGAACACTTTGTATCCGGTAAACAGGAAAAACCTCAGAATAATAACCGGTCTCCTCACTGGTCACTGCAAACTGAAAAGACACCTCAGTATTCATGGGCTGGTGAGCAGTTCCACATGCAGATTCTGCAACACTCATGAGGAAACACCTGACCATATATTAGGTAAATGCGATACACTCGTGCAACAAAGACATAGGTACATATCTGGGACGTCACCAGATAGAAGAGAGCGAATTACCATCACTGAAAGTACTCCAAATACTTTAGTTTCTATAGCAATCTCATCCAACTTAAGACGGGGGCACAATAGTTTTTAAGGTCACAGTGCACTTAAACCCCTTTTATTATTCATTCATTCATGGGTGCACGAATTTAAAAAAAATTCCCCTAGAATAAAAAGAATTCACCGTATCTTTTTGCTGTGATTTGTATAAGAGTCGGCAAACATCGACCAAACTGTGTGCCTTAGTAGGGTATGACAGACTGACTGAAGAGCCAATTGTCATATCTGGGCGAAAAACTTTAATTTCAGGAGTTAAGGTCACTTGTTTATACTATTTAACTAATTATATGTCGCACACAACTTTTATTCCAAGTTCTTGGAGCCGTTTCCGAGAAAAATACAATTTTTCTTAGCGGGTTTTCACCATTTGTATGGAAGGCAGCTTTATTTTTGAATGAAAACATGATTTTTTTTTCAAATATTCTAGAAGATAATAAAAAATTACTTGAAACTAAGTTTTAAAAAATTTCAATAAATTGTTTCAAAAAAAAATATATACGAGTATATTTTTTTTAATTTTAAAAAGTCTTTTAAACATTTTGGTTGATAATAATAATAAAACTTTTAGACCAAGACAGCTTAATTTTTGAATTAAAACATGATTTTTGTTCAGATATTCTAGAAGATAATAAAAAATTACTTTAAACCATACTGCCATACTGTGATATTTATGTTTTGTGTCGTTGTACTAAATTAAATGAAGTTGATGATGTTAGGGACGTGCAATGTAAACAAATTTAAAAAAAAAATATGTACGTGTTTTCAATTGCATAATTAAATAAAATTGACCAAAAAAGCCCAATCACAATTCTACAATACTTGAAACCAAGTTTTAAAAAATTTCAATAAATTGTTTTCAAAAAAAAAATATACATATCTTTTTTAATTTAAAAAAGTCTTTTAAACATTTTGGTTGATAATAATAATAAAACAGCAAATTTTTGGAGTGGATTGATAACCAAAATAAAGGTATGAGGGTTTGTAGGTGCATATATCGTGATATTGAAGATAAAAGTCAGGCAGGTTTTTTTCTCAACCTTTGGCGGGGTTGGGGGTTTGAAAATAGCGATTTTCGAATTTGAAAAAAATGTACCATGATGCTCTGTCTTGGATATCTATAAAAGAGAAAAAATCAACAAAACAAAGTCTCCAACAAAAATCGATTAAGGTCCTCTTAAAAAGCTTAGTTTTATTGGTCGGATTACCAAGATTAAGATATTTGGACTTAAGGAAAATGACAGAGCATCATGACAAATATTTTGTAAATTTATTGAAGTGGTAATACATATGACAAAAAAAATTGGAAAATCGTTATTTTCAAACCTTCACACCCGCCAAAGGCTGATAAAAAAAACCTGCCAGACTTTTGTTTTCGATACCACGATATGCACCTACAAGCCCTCATATTCATATTTTGGTTATCAATCCACTCTCAAAATTTACTGTCGGCTCTTAGACTATTTGTAGAAGCAAAAAATGAAAAATTTCAACTGAACCGTTTTTGAGAAAATCAAAAACACGGCTGTACTAGAATTATCAAAAATAACATTTTTTTTTGAAAACAACCAAAAAGTAGCCTTTCCCTATTTTTATTATTTTTTTTTAAGAAAATCGTTGGAGCCGTTTTTGAGATTTTTTTTTCTTTTACCGTTATTTTGTTTTCCTAACAACAAAATCAAAAAAATTGTGTAGTCATATTACTCAAAAAACAGTAGGTACCAAATTTGAAGAGAATTCAAAAAAGTAGATAGTAATTTTGATCTAGCCAAGCCAACGATAAGCAATATAAAAAAAAGAGCATAAATGGAACAGGAAAGTCGAATTTCATGAGATAATTTAATTAATTTAATTTCTGACGCCATTGTGCCAAAACAAAATTCTTCCTTTCCTTCTAACTAGTGGCGTGTAATTCAGGTTGCATTTTAAAAGACCCTTACAGGCCTTACAGGCATTAAGTTAGTTTAAAAAAAAAAACACATTTAATTTGATAAAAAAAAACTCGACAGGATTTATTAAATCAATAAGTGATTTAAATTTTCAAAATAAAGGGCCTTTTAGTACTATTTACATGAGAGCGACCAGCGAACTACGAATGAACGAACATTCGTCCAATTTGACATTACTTTCTCATGACATCTATTTTAATTCATCGCGAATGACAAATAAAACACAGACATTGATGTCTGTCTGCCACTTCAAAATTTCAAGAATCTTATAGTTGGATTAATTGTCGTGAATTTGTCGTGAAAGAAAAAAATTGTCGAGCTTATTTTTTTTTTAAATTAACACTGAAATTTTTTTTTGAGGATGGGTAGTGCTAACTTGACTGTCAAGTTAGCATTACCCATGGTTAATTTTTGAAAAAATAGGCGCGACAAATCTTTTTTTTCACGAAAAATGTACGACAAATTCAAGGCAATTAATCCAATTATTAATTCTTGAAATTTTGAACTGGTAATGCTAACTGCTGGTGCGGATGGCTTACAAGCCGAACTATTTAAATCAGCGGGAGATGAATTGGCTAGGAGCATACACCAGCTCATCTGCAAAATTTGGTCGGAGGAAAGTATGCCCGATGAATGGAACCTCGGTATAGTGTGCCCCATCCATAAAAAGGGAGATGTTCTGAAATGTACCAACTACAGAGGAATTAGTCTCCTAAACGTCGCTTACAAAATCTTGTCGGCCATCCTGTGTGACCGCTTAAAACGTTTTGTCAACGATCTGATCGGCCCTTATCAGTGCGGTTTTAGGCCAGGCAAGTCAACCGTCGATCAAATTTTCACACTCCGACAGATTTTAGAAAAATCCCGGGAATTCCAGATCGATACACACCACCTTTTTATCGATTTTAAAGTCGCGTATGATAGCGTGAAAAGGGACGAATTATACAGAGCCATGTCGAGGCTCGGCATCCCTGCCAAACTCGTCCGCTTGTGCAGGATGACGATGGAGAAATCTCGCTGCTCCGTCAAAATTGGTAAGAACACCACCGATTCCTTTGATGTTGAGAAAGGATTGAGGCAAGGCGACGCGTTATCATGCAACCTATTCAACATCGTTCTTGAAGCCATTGTACGCAACGCACATGTCAACACCAGCGGTACAATCTATCAAAAGTCCGTTCAATTGCTTGCATATGCGGATGACATAGACATTGTCGGCAGAACGAAGCGAGCTGTGGCAGGGGCATTTGCGAGCATTGAATCGGAGGCGGCTAGAATGGGATTGGCGGTTAATGAGGACAAGACGAAGTATATGCTGTCATCGAGAGTGGAATCTCAACATCGTCCACTCGGGCAAAATATCACGATGGACAGATATTACTTCGAAGTTATCAAGGACTTTGTCTACCTGGGCTCCACTATTACATCGCAGAATGACATCAGTGCAGAGATCAAGCGAAGAATTACTCTTGCCAACCGCTGTTTCTTCGGTCTTAGAAGGCATTTAAGTAGTAAGGCCCTCTCTCAGAGAACCAAGGAGACTTTATACAAGACCCTAATCATCCCGGTCCTGCTTTATGGGTCAGAAGCATGGACACTAAAACATTCGGATAAAAATCTGCTAGGGTGCTTTGAGAGGAAGATTCTTCGTGTGATTTTCGGTCCGGTGTATATCGAAGGAGTATGGAGGAGAAGATTCAACGACGAGCTATACGGGCTATACAGCGACGTTGACCTGGTCAAAAAGCTGAAAATACAGCGGCTGAGATGGCTGGGGCACGTGGAGCGTATGGACAGCAACGCACCTGCCCGACGAGTCTTCGAATCCAACCCCGATGGGGTACGCAGCAGAGGAAGAACCCGTAACAGGTGGCGCAATCAAGTGAATGACGACATCAAAGCACTCGGTGTGCGCAACTGGAAGCGGCTAGCTAGGGACAGAGCTGGCTGGAGGGGCTTGTTAGTTGAGGCCGAAGCCCATCCTGGGCTGTGAACGCCATCAAAAGTAAAGTAAGTAAGTAATGCTAACTTGACGACATGCCTTATTGCGAGTCTCGTTCAACGTTCTATGCGATAAAAGTCAGTCGCATCAACAAATCTGAACGCATTTAAATACTTTTTCGATGATATTTTGTATACAAGTCTTAACATTTTTCCAAGCACTGTTTTTGGCCAAAACGTACCACTGTCCACAAAGTGGCTCAGTTGTTGTTGATGAGGATATCGTCGCTTAGTCGCACGCAAATTGTTCACAGTACTTCATGTTGTATAATTTGCATCTTTAATGTTTAAAAAATGATTCAAGAGATTTCACCACGGCACTAATGAAAAAAGGGGTTTGTTCTGAGCAATTAACACGATTGTTTAACCCTTTCTTGGGTCTCGATTTTACTGGTTGACGCGATGGCCTGGGGTTGATGATGACACGGTGACTGACTGGGTGGTTGGTTGGTCGGATGGCTGAGTGGGTGAGTGGGGGTATGACTTGCTAGCAGCTGGTTGGTGGCTCTTTTCTAATTAATCCTTTATCGTTGATGTCATTTTTATTCATTTCATAAACATTCTTGGTGATGTGAAGAATGTTTCATATAGTGATGGGATTCTTGTGGGAATTTTTGTTGTTGTTATTATTATTTTAAATGTAAACGAAGAAGAAGATAAAAAACAATTAAGAGAAGGAAAATGTTTAACAGGGCTTATGGGTGTTATGTTGTAATTTGGGATCAACACCTAGACGGGGTATAATTTCCGAAACACGTTGCCGATTTTTAGGGGAAAATTGTTTTGTTTGTCTTTATACAGGGCAAATCTTGTGAGCTGACAAGGAATTTAGACGAAGGGGAGGATATGTGCTGTTGAGAGTAACGATTAGTGTTATTTTAACTTTTTTTGCTTTTGTTTCTTTCTTCAGGTTGTTGTTGGTTATGCAGTTTGAAGGTCAAACTGCTGTAGATTGATATGTTTGTGGGTTACAAGAGAAAAAAAGAAACAGATATTGACTTTAAGTTGGAAATTTTAAGCATCAAATCCTAACCATATGACATCGTGCTGAAGTCCTTTTTTATCTCTAGAATCAATACAAGGGCCAGCATTCGTTGAAGCTAACAGCACCTTTTAGTAATTTTATAGGTATGGAATTGCTTATCGTGAGGAAAATGTAGGTAGATTCAGAGGCTTGAAATCATTTGACACACACTACTTTCCTTTTCTAGATATCGTTTTATGTAAATGTAATAATACAATATAATGTAGGTACTTCAATCAAGTGTAAATGTATATTACGAATATGTATATACGAATGCTATCATTATTTTAAGTAATTTTAATCAAAATGCAAATGGCCCTTTGCTCTAAGACTGCGCCGCTCCATACCGCCATTGCCTACGATGATGCCTGTTTAAATCGAGAATATATTGTTCGACACACAATGTTCTTTGACGATAGCTCGTTTCGAATTTACGAGCAAGTGTAATCTCATTAAGAACCCTGCTCACGTAAAAATATCATGTGCGGTGTTGTTGGGATCATCCCCTCTGGTCATTTCACTCATCACGGCTCACCCCGATTCCACCTTCCCCTTCCCCTTCCCCTCAACTCCACTCTCCACTTGATGCCCTACAATTTTGCAACAAAAGTTACAATTCATTATTCCCATCTTCATCTGGCTTATTTTAAAATGCATACCAATGCGTGCAATAACTCTAATTACTTCACATCATCGTGTTGATTATGATGTCGGATTGATGATGATGATGGTTGTGCCGAGTGCGGGTGATGTTTATATGTTATATGCTGATGAGAACGATGTTGTTCATTAAAAAATGAAAAAAGGGTAGATCAAACCCTTTATTCACATGGCCAATGTAATTAATATGAGTGGCCAAAAGGGCTGATGGTGAAATGAAAAGGGTTAATCCGTGTAGAGATTTAATCGCACCATTGCGCCATTATCATCGGAGCAAGTTGTTAAGGCGTGTCTTTCGATTTTAATTATAGATAAATTCCATAAATGTCATGTAGATATAAATTTATATAATGAAAACATCAGGATATGAGTATGCAAATATTTGTCCTGATTTATCGAATTTATTTTAGATTTGTTTTTGTTTTTTTTTTTTTTGAAAATTCCCACCGAGTGTTTTTTTTACTACTTAAATTTCAACTCCTTATGGGAAAAGATTCTTGGGTATTGTTATTAAAAGAAATCGTATGGTGAGGGAATTATAACCAATGGGCATTGGGAATATCCCTTTACCCACACCACCTTTTTTTATAAACAAAAAATCTTCCCATTTCGATTGCTTTTAGAAAACAATAATGTTCAGCTTGCAATTTTGAACATTTCTCAAGATCCCGGCTGGAAAATTGACAAGTTTCTGTCTAGTTTGGGCAATGCCCAAGTAAGTTTTCAGTAGGGTTAATCTAGAGAGGGAAAACTTGTATACTAGGCAAGCCCTTGCTGGATTTTAGTACCAACAAAATAGACGAGGCAAACTTTTCAAACACTCGTGAGGCCCTTCCTAGTAAAAACTTGTTGGACATGTATCGGTACTCCATCAGGAATGTCTCTTGTACACCAAAAACACAAATTTTATAAACACCATGCAATTTCAGCATCATACGACACTTTTTTCTGTCTTTCCTTTGTCTTCTTTATCGTATCACACTTTACTATGGGTG
Source organism: Melangyna quadrimaculata (assembly GCA_949320155.1). Lineage (NCBI taxonomy): Eukaryota > Metazoa > Arthropoda > Insecta > Diptera > Syrphidae > Melangyna > Melangyna quadrimaculata. The sequence continues at coordinate 1,185,984 of OX439486.1, forward strand.
TGAGACATCTGTATATTAGGATTTTTCAATGATGAAAAACCTGCTCTAAGTTGTTCTACCTAAAAATCAAGTACCTTCAATGCGGTTCTGTTTTGTATGTATTTGTTACGCAATATAGAATGAAACTAATTCACTTTCGACATTGAATTTTAGCCCAGTGGGTAGTGCCAAGGCCCGTGTTCTAGCCTTTGTTTACTCTTGCTAGTGCATTGCTAGAATCTTTATATGACTCTCTATAGTGCCGTGTCGAAAACTATAGATTGTTTTTTCTGCGCGGGATAGGTTACATTTTCTGTAAGTTTAAACAGAGAAGGTGCAATAATTCCCAAAGTCAATGGCGCAAAATTTAAAACATTGCTCGTTTAAGGAATTAAACCGGCTCTAGTTAACGTAGTCGTTTAGTTGTGAACCCTTGTCTAACTATTTCTTAATTTTAAACACGTTAAACAACTCTTCTAACTAAAGTGGACTCCGCAACGTAACGTAAGCAAATTAAGGTTGAACAGGCACACATTTGACAGATGAAGAGAAGAGACAGCTATAGAACAACAAAAAAATGTTCAATTTAAACAAACAACTTCAGACAAATAATTTTAATATAACTAGGTGCGTGTCGTGAATATAGATTATGACTGTTTTTTGTTTAAACGTTTAAAAGAAGTCTACTCGCATTATCCCTGATTCTAAAAAAAAAAATACTCAAGCACATGGACAATATTGAGACATCTTTGTAAATAGGTACCTACGTGTATGTTGGTTGATGTGTATTGTGTAGTTGATGTTTGTGCCCATGTTTCGCAGAAAAACTGAAAAATTCAATGCCACCCAGCTCTTTCAATACATTAAGAAATACTTTTCATTTTTAACAAAGCTGTAAATATTCAGAAAATAAAATAAAATTCCTAAATCATTTTACCAACCTACGCCTTTTTGTTTTTATAAACTTTTTTTCAAGTGGTAAAAGTATATTTTAAGAAGTTAAACAAGCGATTTGCTGCATTTATAGTTAGAAGAGTGGTTTAACGTTAAACTATACTTTATGTCGTTTATAATTACTGTTTAAAGATTAAACACCATTACCTATGTAAATAAACGAGTACAACCACGATGCCTGTCTCTTGTGTGTGTGTACGATAAGCATGCACGAGATAAGGAATTATCATCACGCTTGTATTCGTTTATCTTTAGTTATAAAATGTGTACATAATTGTTATCTTTTTTTCCTTTAGGAAAAAAGGATATAAATAGCGTAAAATAGTTTTAAGTATTGAGTATCAATAAAGATTTTGAAAAGGAATCACCTTCCTCTTGACTCTCGCTTTAAAAAGAGTTTTTAGAGCCGACTCTTATTTTAAAACCGATTTAGAGCCGGTTTTAATTCTTTAAAATTTTGCGCCAATTTCAAAAAAAAAAATATTTTGTTTTTATAATTTTAACCACCGCAACGTGACGAGCGATGTGACATTGCAAAGATTTGTTTGAATTGGATATGGGCGCTTTGCCTACAATTTGGAAATGTTAATTTGTCCAAAAAAAAGGTTACGATTTGTCACAATTTTTAAAAAGCCACTTTTTATACCAGCCAGACCCAAAATATAAATAATCAAGAATATCAAACGACCTATAGGTCCTACACGTTAGTAGGAGTTCTTTGTTAATCTACCACTTTTTGGGTGAAGTGTCATTTTTCATTAATGGGGCATTTGACACAAACTAAAAAAAATGGCCAAAATCATAAAATCTACAAAAAATAATTTTTTTTTGACATATGTTCGTGTAGCCCAAAACATAACATACAGTCGGAGCCGATTATAGCGACTAGCCAAATGTGGCGGCAATTATTACCGGCGGTCGTTATATCTGTCCTACCACAAATATTATTGATGGGAAAAAGCTGAAGTAAATAGGTAAGTGCTATTACATTTTAGGAACAGAATTCATTCGCGAAGAAAGGAATTTATGTACATTCACGCTCAGGTTTGAATTCGAATCTACTTACTTTTGTGTCTGCATTTTTCTTTATTCCGTCGTTATTAAAATGATTTTTTTATATACATTTTTTATATATAGAATTGGTCAATTTTAATTAAATAAAACTATCTTTTTTGTGCTTTTATATTTGCAGAAATCAAACATCATTTTACATTGTGCGTTGAGGGAGAAGACATCACAAAATATTCGAATGGCAGTCTCTTGAAATTGCAGATGACATATTTAGAAATTCAGTTTTCTTTTGTAAATATTATAACATTTGCTGATCAGGGTAACCAAAGCGATACATTAAAAAAAAAATAAAATATAGTAAAAACGTGCATAACATTCAATTTAAGAACTTTAAACAAAACCAATAGAGAGATTAGATTTCAAAAGATTACGGATAGCTTCTCCAAAACTATCAGTTCCAAATAAAAAACAAAACAGAAACACGAATGTACTCGTACCCAATACAGAAAGGCATATTTTCTTGACATTTATAAATTTTACTACTGAATTAAATATTGTTAACAAGTGAACACTTTAACTGAACTTATTCTTTAGCGGAAACGAATCATTAATGATTAGAAATCATTAAATTTAAAAACACAAAAGAAAAAGAAAACAGTCATGATGTTGGACCTGAAGACAAAGTCGAGAGTCGAAAGACTTAATCAAACCGCGTAAACCTATTATACGTGTTATAGAGGTATGTATATACATATGTACCTCAGTCAGCAGTCACATCCTAAAAAGTTCGGTGATTTTACCCCGCGACTGAAGAAAGAAAGAGCAGATAATTAGTAGTATTTGCCGGGGTTCACTACTATAATTGCTCAACTTCCATCAACCATCACACAAAATTATCGAAAATTCGACATTGACGATGGACACTCAGTGGCGTAGAACCGCTGGACTGTTAATAAGTATAGGGACAGGAGTTGAAACTCCCATGGGATGCCAGTTTGGAAGAAGTCGGTATATTTTTTTTATTTGTATAGCTTTCCAATTATACACAACTGTGTATTGGTTGTTTCAATTTAAAAAGCTTTCACGTTTTGTCATTGAATTATGTCTTCTTTGTTTATTCTTCCAAAACTGCATGCACAACTCAGCCAGACTTATCTCTTTATCCCTTATCCCTTTTTTTGCAAACTAAATCCGTCTTTCAAATTATTAAAGTTTTCAATTTTTAAATGTCCATTTTGAACAGGTTGCGTTAGCTTTAATGTTTCTTTTGTTTTCTTATTTTCAAGAATACTGAGTTTTTAGGAGAAGTGAATATATTTGAGTATATTTCTATCAAATTAGCCATTTTACCGCCTAGGGGCCAATTTTTTTGCAATCCAGAAGTTCTTATTCCTTCGATCAAGAAAAAAATTTTCCACATTTATTCCTCTGACAGATGACTGATTGTTTAATAATTGACGATTGTAAAATCAGTTCTAAAACATTTTTCATTTAAAACAAATATATTTTTATTCTAAAAAGAAACCCAAAATGTATTACCTATTCATAATTTTTAGTTCCAATCTGAAAAAAAAAAAAAAAAAAAAAAAAAAACCGATGGGAAATAAAAGTTTTAAAGTTTATTGAGACGTAAATGAGCTTTTAGTTTATAAGATAATAATTAACATCTAATTCTCAATCCACTGTACCAACAAAATCTTTCCTTTCCTTCTATTCCTTCTAACTAGTGCCGTGCATTGCATTTAAAAGATAAAATTATAAATTAAGGGTGTTTAAAAGCCTGTTATATTTAAAAGCAGTTGGTGAAGCCAAGAATCCTCATTTTAAGTCTAAATTACCTTTTAAATATTTAAAAGTCCTTCATGAAATCGACCATAACTTTAGTTGATAACTTGCACAAATATTTTGTACAGAATGTATTATTTCTTTAAAATTAACCCTGTTTGATTTAAGGTTTCGCGGTAAATTTGGCGTCTGAACGCTGAACCAAGGGGCAGAAATCTCTATATTCTACGCCACTGCCAATGACGACACAGCAGTGCAGGAATGTGTGTGTGTGTGTTTTAGTCTTGTCCGCGCCAGTCAGATGCTCTTATATGTTATTAGATGTGCGCGGGGGGAAACAATCTAAAAAAAGAAGGAAACAAGGCATCGCAATGGTTATGATTTTTTTTTTTTTAATTTAGCTGTTGTTCCTCTTTCTGGTAATTTTTTTTTTATCAAATTTAAGAAATTGTTACGTGAGCGCGCGCATTAAATACAATTCTCCCCTTTCTGCTCCCCTTTCTCAGAAGTTCCCCGAGTTTAAATTAAAAAAAATATATAACACAGTTTTCGAAATACTTCGCCAATTAAAATCAAATTTTCATCACCGCTTCGCTCAGCTTCGCAACAACAAACAACAGCTAATAGAAAAGTGGAATGAACTATATAAGATGTGCGGCGGCGCGGCGGTGGGCAATGGTGCTGAAAGTAGTGCCCAAGTGGGTCTCCTTACAATGCACATCGACAAAATGTGTGTTCAAATAAAGAGGGGTGGGTTTATGGAGCTAAGCAAAGCCAAACAAATCTCAAGCCATTAACTGAAAAGAAGTTGCTTTTTCGATTTTATTTTTTTATGAATCGACTTGACTGTGTTTTTAGGTTAGTGTTGGGGTGTTAACTAGAGGTTTGTTTCCTCACATCATGATGTTGTTTTTTGTCGCCTAAGCTCTATAAAGACATGCTCGCCCCACTGTCAGTTTTGACTTGCCAGAGTCATTAAAATTAAAAGGCACACACACAACCAGCTAAAGCCATTTATCAAATAAGCACCTAGTTATGATAATTGGCAGAGCACGGATTCATCAGCACCTCTATCACTAGATGTATGTAGGTACTTCTATACCTATAGCAATACCGTCAGCAAAATAAATGTTGCTGTTGAAATTTGGTATTATTTTTAAATGGAATCAAGAATAAATAATGACACAAGTAATTAAATGGATTTGCCGAAGCAGAAAATGATGTGAGAATTATGTTTGGAACGACGAGTTTACAAAAATACAAACGAAAAAAAGTAAAGGCATATAAATTTAATCATAATTAAAAGGGAAAAAAAAGCCTTAATTTTTAAATGGCCCTTACATTGCATTGGGACCTTACAAAAATTTTAGTACCTACGAACGGTGATTGCTGGAATTAAAAAAAAAATATTTAGTTATTTGAAATATTTTAGTACCTATGTAATCTATTTATATTTTGTAAGCAAATTAAAATTAACCACCAATCAATATGAGATTTTAAGTTTATTGGGATAAAATTTAAAGAGGTTTGTAAATTTTTATTTGTAGATTTTGTTCGTATCTATCGCTTCAAAATTTCTAAAACGACATTGTTGGGTATAAGAATATTGTTTTAATGTGTAACACCTTGCTCTCGATGAGAAAAGACAAATGACGACTTCCGTAAGAAACTTCGTCCGGTTGGGCGTAAAATGGCATTAAAATTTCAAAATTATAACAATTTTCATGTATGTACATTAGAGTGTCCGTTATTTCCCAACCCCATTTTTTTGGATATCACACCCCGTCAATCGAAAGTTTATGCCGAAAGAAAAAATTTGTTTCGAGGTGCCTCTATGGTAATACTTTTCCCATACAAATTTGTATGGGAATTTTACACTCTTCACATTTTATTTTTTTTCTCTGGAACTATAAAAGTTATTCCAATTTTTTTCCAATTCTGATTGATTTATCGGTCCTTTAAAAAACTGCATTTAAAATGTATTAACAAAATTTAAATTATAATTTACAAATTACAGTACAAATTTGTTTGTCAGGGCTGATTCACAGCTCAATAAAAAAAAAATCAAACGTCAAACTTTTTTTTTCGCCAAAATCTTTCCATAAGAAATGAATGTAGTTTTTTTTTTTTTTGTTGAGGAACTGTATACTAGGCTTATAAGAGGAATTTACTGCGAATAAAACTGCTGGGACAGAATAATTCAGGAAAATACCATAAGGTTATTCTAACGGGTGATTTTTTAGCTGGTTTGTTTTGGCAACACTGGTTTTGACAGCTGACGTGTGTTTAGTACCTTGTGTCACTGTCAAACAGCTTCAGTTTGGTTTGCAATTTAACCATTGATCGTCTTACAAATGAACAACGCTTGCAAATTATTGAATTTTACTATCAAAATTCGTGCTCGGTTCGAAATGTTCATCGCCCGCTGCTTCCATTTTATGGTCGGCATTCTCGACCTTCTGAGCAGTCTATTCGGAAGATTGTGACCAAATTTCGCACCAAATTTACTTTGTTGGACATTAAACCACCAACACGTTTACGTACTGTGCGTAGTGAAGAAAATATTGCGGCCGTATCAGCTAGTGTGACAGAAGACCGCGAAATGTCGATTCGGCGCCGTTCCCAGCAGTTAGGCCTTTGTTACAGCACTACGTGGAAAATTTTGCGGAAGGATTTGGGCGTAAAGCTTTTTAAGATACAGCTGGTGCAAGAACTAAAGCCAGCCGACCTACCACAACACCGAATTTTTGGTGAATGGGCTCTTGGAAAGCTGGCCGAGGATCCGCTTTTTTATCGAAAAATTGTGTTCAGCGATGAGGCTCATTTTTGGTTGAATGGGTACGTAAATAAGCAAAATTGCCGCATTTGGAGTGAAGATCAGCCAGAAGCATTGCAACAGCTACCAATGCATCCCGAAAAAGCCACTGTTTGGTGCGGTTTATGGGCCGGCGGCATTATTGGGCCATATTTCTTCAAAGATGATGCGAATCGCAGCGTTACTGTCAATGGTGAACGCTACCGAGCGATGATAACAAACTTTTTTTTGCCCGAAATGGAAGTTCTTGACTTGCATGATATGTGGTTTCAACAAGACGGTGCCACATGCCACACAGCACGCGAAACAATGGCGCAATTGAGAGGCGAGTTTGGTGAACAGTTAATTTCACGTTTCGGGCCGGTCAATTGGCCGCCTAGATCGTGCGATTTGACACCATTAGACTATTTTTGTGGGGGTATGTCAAGGCTAATGTCTATAGGGACAAGCCCGCTTCGATTGACGCACTGGAAGCCAACATCCATGCATTCATTCGTGAGATACCGGCCGATATGTGTGAAAGAGTATGCCAAAATTGGACTCAGCGGATGAGCTACCTGAGACGCAGCCGCGGTCAACATTTGCATGAAATTATCTTTAAACATTAAATTGCAAGGTTCAAACTATCGATTCAAATAAATATTTCATTCATTTTTTCGAATTTTTTGTGTTTTTTTTTTTTTTAAAGTTCTAAACCTCTTAAAAAATCACCCATTATATACCACTCTTCTAATTACTTCATTAAATAGACTGTTTTTTTTTTTTTTTTTTTTTGAGCCACTTGAATAGAAACAGTGTGCGTTTTATCTCTATAGATTACGGAAAAAAAATATTGTTATAATAATAGAAGTGTAGATTAAAAATAATAATTGTTTGATCAAAAAAAAGATGGGCCGCGGAAAAACATTAAACCCTGCAGAAAAGCCAAAAAAGAAGTACACGCGGAAAACAAGCTTCCCCTACGCACAATTGCCAAACAAATAAGTGGAAGTGTGAAACCTTAGAAATAAAGAAAAGGGTTGGGGTCGAAATACTGTATCTGGCAAAATACTGTATTCAAAATACTGTATGCCAAAATACTGTATGTCAAAATTCTGTATGTGTAATATGCTGTATGAGCAAAATACTGTATGTCAAAATTCTGTATAGCAAAATTCTGGTTGGTCAAAATACAATATTTCAAAATTCTGAACATCAAAATTCTGTAAAAATGCTGTAAAAGAAATATCGTTTTGATAATGTAAAAAAGTGCGCGCGCACTTTTTTACATTATCAAAACGATGTTTCTTTTACAGCATTTTTACAGAACTTTGAAATACAGATTATTTATTAGAGGTTTTATACTGCAGTCATAACTTTCTTATTACCATCTGAAACAATAAAAGATCGAAATTGATAAAGAAGCAAGCTTCAATTGTTGATTAATATTATGTGGGTACCTAGTTGGGAGCTGAGGGAAAAGGAGAGAGAAAACTAAATTCTACACTTATTTATTTCTTCTTCGTTCACTTCAGTTTCCCTCTAAAATTATTTCTTGAGTTTTTTCGTCTTTTTTGGTAAATGTCAATTTTTATATCAATTTATTATTGAAATTTTTTGTTCACTCTTTCTTACTTTCTCTACTTAATTTCACTTTATCTGTTTTGTTTGTGAAAATACAATTTTATTTCATGAATGAATTCTATTTATGTACATGTCATACATTTGTTCCTATGTATGTATATTATTTAAGGCGCTCAAATATGAAAAAAAGTTACTAATATCAAAAAATAGAACGTGTTAAAAAACATCCTGAATTGCATACATACCTTAAACGAATTGTAAACAATTTAAATTTGTATTGGTTTTGACATAATACATTACATATGTATTTGTAAAATGTAGGTATTTGTTTATCTTTAAGAAAAGTTTGATTTGTTTGTTCTCAGGATTTACATATCGCACCTCAAATAGAACAACGACTCAAGTGCAAAAATTTCGATTCTTCAGAATACACAATTCAAAATAGTTCAGAAACTCACTTCTATACAACCTTTTTCGCGGTCAAAACTAATATGATGTAATTTAGATTACATCGGGATTCCCCGACGAGTTTGTACTAGTTTTTACCTATTTTCCTGATAGTTTTCTGGCGGTTTTTTTTAAGCCGGTGCCAATTTAACTGAATTTAATGGAGTTACGAGTTTTGCTACCTACAAATAAAAGATACGAGGTTTTCTTAGCAATATTTTTGATAAAGTTACGAGGGTTACAGAGTAGTAGTGAAGTTACGTGCTATGAAAATTGTTAATTTAAAATTATTTAGAGTTTAAAAAGGGATACGAAATTTTCTAGGTTGCTGCGCCAACGAATTTTCTATAAAATAGCATTCAAAACTCATTTTCAGAGAAGGGTGGAGTTACGAGGTCTGCTTACCGTTTTGAGTGTATGAGTGAATATTTGGGACAAACTCTTAGAAAAAAGGTGACACAAAATTAAGATTAAGATTAAGATTAAGATTAAGATTAAGATTAAGATTAAGATTAAGATTAAGATTAAGATTAAGATTAAGATTAAGATTAAGATTAAGATTAAGATTAAGATTAAGATTAAGATTAAGATTAAGATTAAGATTAAGATTAAGATTAAGATTAAGATTAAGATTAAGATTAAGATTAAGATTAAGATTAAGATTAAGATTAAGATTAAGATTAAGATTAAGATTAAGATTAAGATTAAGATTAAGATTAAGATTAAGATTAAGATTAAGATTAAGATTAAGATTAAGATTAAGATTAAGATTAAGATTAAGATTAAGATTAAGATTAAGATTAAGATTAAGATTAAGATTAAGATTAAGATTAAGATTAAGATTAAGATTAAGATTAAGATTAAGATTAAGATTAAGATTAAGATTAAGATTAAGATTAAGATTAAGATTAAGATTAAGATTAAGATTAAGATTAAGATTAAGATTAAGATTAAGATTAAGATTAAGATTAAGATTAAGATTAAGATTAAGATTAAGATTAAGATTAAGATTAAGATTTCTATATCCTATTTTATCCAAGAAGAGGGTTATTTTTAGATATCATTGTTCCACTCTTTAGGCCATGGTCCAACTAACCCCTCCTACTGGTCCAACTTACCCTGCTAGTGAGGCAAGTTGGACCACTTGGACTTGTTGCTCTTGAGGCTACATAATTCTTCTGCTATTACACATTTTCATTTTTTTTAAATTGCATTTAGAAGCCAAAAGTCCATTCTTTAATTGATCCTAATTTCATAGTTGTATTATGAGCGGTTTGATATTTATAGCACTTGCAGAAAAAAGTGGTCCAACTATCCCTACCCTACATAGATAAGCAAAAATCTCACAGACGGAATTATTTACCGTTTTTTTTAGTCAGTTAATATGTATTCATACTTTCTTGAAGGAGTGCTTATACATGGCTAATATGAGTTCCGGGTCTCATGAATAACCAAATTTTCCACATAATTTAATTAACCTTATTGGTATATTTGTTGGTAATCAATTAAAATAAAAAGAGTAATTTTGAGAGAATTTTTTTAATTTCCAACAAAATTACTTACCTATATTTTCTTATCCTATTAAAATGCAATCCGTAGTATAAAGTAGTATAAAAGTTCTTTAAAAAAAATCGTTATTGAATTGTGTGTTTTCAGTTAATCCTTAATCCATTATTTTTATTCCTTAGAATTTTCTTTTCTTGAACAATGTTGCGAACCCGACAAGTGAAACCTTATGTGAAGCAGTTGAGTGGGAGAGTTGTGGTCCCCCTCGAGATAATAACAATCGCCGGTTAAATGAAGAAGAAGAAGAATAAAAACATACCAAGAAATTTGAAATTTCGGGAAGGGATATACTTTTAGGTAGGTTCTCTAGGTAGGTAAGGTAGGTACTTTTCTCTTTAACTTTACATTTTACTTCGTGGTAAAGCTTATTTTTTTCAACTTTTCTATTTTAAAACATCAAATCATGGGTAAGGGAAAATATCTGATGTGTAAAATACCACTTTTTTTTTTAATTAAATTAAAATAAAATTAATTAAATTAAAATAAAATCACTGGGAGTTTGTGTGTGTCCTTTTTTGTTTTTCATTCACATCGAAAATCGACGATAAAAAAAATTAAATTACTTTTTTTTTGTTTTAAATAGAATGATTTTCTCATTTTTTTGGGTTGATTTTGTTCTTTTCATTACATTTTTTTGGGTACCTATGTATAATATCGTTTTTTTAGGGCTATTATGTCCTATATAGATAAACGTTTTTAGAGCATATACTCATTTTTTTAAGAGAATGAGCGTTTAAAAGGGATTTTTAGGGCACACTGTTGAAAGCCCTATTTATGACTATATGATTGATTTGATTTTTTTAACGGGTGAGTTTCGAATACTGATTTCAGGAATGCTGGCTATTATTGCTCTGGATTTTTGGTGAAAAATGTTAAACTCTAACTTACCGTTATGCGGAACTGTATGTACAGTCTTAAAGCGCCTCAGGATTTCAACTCATTATTACAATTACAAAAAAAATAGCTTAAAAAACTTTTCATCAAAAATAATTTAACAAGTTCTTAAAATAGACCATAATTTCGACAGTTCTCTCTCGATATTCAAAAATGAGGTTTCAAATGAAAGATAATAATTTATGTAATATATCTACACATATTATGAACGCAAAAAAAAATTACCGACGAATAAAAAAATAATAAAAGTAACCGACTGTATACTCCGTTCAGTTCGTTTTTTCAGTACAGGGAAGATAGGGTGTTTGCCACTCACACTTACTTTTTTGAATTTCAATAAGCTATCTCTTTCTTATAAAGCTTTTGCATTTTCCATGGTTGCCGTATCGCGCATTATAAATTGGAATATTTCTCTCTTCTCTCTCATTCAAATGTCATTAGGGTTACCAACTGCTAATTTAGATTTCATAAACAGAAAAAATGTAGATCGTAAACTAAATCTAAAAAAAAATTAATGTAAATGCAAATAAAAATAAATCTATCTATCTACCACCAAGAGGTAAGATAAAAGCCGCTTTTTTTTTAAGAGTACAGTTTTTTTTAATGCACACAGGTCAGGTTTAAATAAAAGAAGGTGTTTTTTTATATGGGGTTTTCCAGGTATACTGGTATACTGTTGCGTTGTTCATATAAATAAAAAAACAAACAATGTTTATTTATTGTTCCTTAAAGTTTTATTGCTTTGTTTGTGTTGTGTATGCTTAGTTTTGTATATCTTTTAAGGATTAGGTTAGTTTAGATTACAAGATTTATTTCAGGAAAAAGGATTAGTAATGCCTTATTAGAATTTTTAGAAAGGAAATAAATTTTATTTTATGAACCCTTGGTAAAATATTACCATAAACACGAAACTTTATTATTTTTATTTTTATTTTCATGAAGAAAAAAAACTATTTGGCAATTTAAATTGCAGTGAATTAATGAACCGAACTCCATCAAAAACTTGCTCAAATAGTAATTCTTCCTTAAAAAGAATACCCAACAAATATTGTAGGTATAACAGCATTTTAACCAAGAAAAAATTAAAACGAAAAGATGTAAGCAAAAAAACACAAAGTGACAACACTTTTACCCTTAAAAATAAAATATATGCTCTCAAAAGCTTTTATTAAACTATAATTCTGAAAGCTACATAGCAAAAACCAAAGAAAAAGGTATTATAATTTTCATTCCCCGACGTATGGGAACTCTGAATCAATGTCTTGTTTTTAATAAACGCATTAAACGAGCGAGAGGCAAATTGTGTGTATCTTGTTTCAGTCTCCTTACAGCTCACAACCACGGAGCAGACAGGTCATGATGTACGTTGTACGGGGGTTTATGGAATATTACAAAAACAATTTCAATGGAAGTCAGGGGTTCTGTTTTTTATTTCACAGCCAATTTCTTAAGTTGAATGCAATGCAAACACCAGCCAGCACGTGTATGTTTGAAAAAGCTCTCCCATAAGGCCTGTACTGAAAATACAAACTGAACAGAGTATAGTTACAATTTTACTCGCTACCCAAGGTAACTTGTTACACATCCTTGGCGATTACTCCTAGACTCACTCACTGTTTTTTGTCATGTTCGATTTATCTTACATATTTTTTTTTCTTTAATTCTAAATTCTTTTCTTATTTTTTCGATGTTAAAAAACTTCATATATAAGTTTATATGCACTTTTAGATTGGAATATTTTAAAAGGATTTCTTTGAAAAAAAAAAAAAATAAATAAATAAATAAAAGTGACCCGAAATGTCTGCATAGGGTTTTCGAATAGATAAAGAATTATGAATTTACAAAAAAGTTTTAAATGCACAATTTTTGCATGGATGAATTTTGATTAACAGAATTTTTGAAATACAAATTCAATCAAATCGAGTAATCAGCATAAAGAAAATAAGAATTATAACAGTTTCTAAAATAAGGAAAAGAGGTATAAGGTACCTATAGGATAGCTAGTAAGCAAATATAATACTCAACGCCTCTTCTTGAATTGCAGAGAAAAGCAGTTCCATATAACAAACATTTGCATATGTGTATGTAGTTAGTAGCTATATTTATGTTTAGGTATGATGGTGTATTCAAATCGATTACGAACATAAAACCATTTCAAAGCAATTTATTTTCCATATGTCCTTCTAATCATCCCCAAACCCCAACCGATGCGCTTCACCCAATTCACCTCCACATTTACCCCTACCCCCCCTTCACACACATAAACACATACATACACCTTTTCTTTATTTTCATATTACCTACACAAACACACATAAAGATAAACATACATATATCTGTATTTTCTCATTTTTTCTTGGAAGAAACATACAGAGAGTGTAACATAAAGGGCGAAGTAAAAGGAAACTCTTTATAAATAAAAAGAATGTAATTGAAATTCCAGTGCCTTTATTATTATGTAAAGCGAAAAAAGACGATGACGATGACGACGACGACGACGATAAAGACGAAAACGCGAAGGACGTTAAGATACATTGTAAACTCCAAGCATAGGGTGACCGCATATTTTAATACTTTATTTCAGTTTTTGTTAATGTTTTCACAAAATTGATTATTTTGTTTTCCAATTTGCAATTTACAACGGTTAACTTCCTAAAAGGCTAAGAGGTTTTATCCATTGGTGTCTTAATGACGACAGTTTGCGAATATTTTTACAATTTTGTCTTTAATAATAATGAAAATGCTAATTTTCTCAGAAACGATTTAACTGATTTTGGTTGAATTTTACACATATGTAGGTACTCTCTTAAATTCAGGAAGGGGGACGCCAAAAACTAGTGACCATTTAATATTCGTAATACTTTATTTAGAAGTTTGACTAAATTTAACAATAGTTTAGGTTAAACGAAAACATGATTAATCGAACATGAACATGAACATGATTAATCGAACAAATAGGAATTAAAAAAGAAAATTAAAAAAAAAAAATGGATACCTATTTGTTATTTTAGAAAAATAATTTTTGTACATACATACATTTTTTTTAATACCTATATTTAAGAAAAAAAAATTAAGTTTTTGTCGCTTTTAAAGTGCATATAAAATAAAACTTAAAAAATTATTAAAGCATTTCTGATATGAAAATTATAAATTATGACAAATTATTTAGAATTTTTATTTATTTTACTTATGAACATTTTGATACACAATAATATGGGACCTTTTTGGTCGATATCTAAAAATAAGAAATAAAAAAAAAAACGAAACGCTTCTTCAGTGGTAAGGAAATCTATCTTCGGTGGTAAGGAAATGAGAATTTGTTTCTTAGTCCATAATCAATTCTATCCAGTTACAGTCACATCCCAAGAAAGGCATTTATATACCTACATATTTCTCTGAAGATAAACACCTTTCGCGTCTCTGACTATCACAGTTACTGTTTCTTCTACATTTTTTTTTTATTTTTATTATTCTAATGTGCTCACCAATTCATTTCGACACTGTGTATATCCACATCCACCCAAACACCCACCCACCCTTTTTTCATATAATCCTTGGATATGGAAATCGATTTTTAACCATTATGGATATTCAAAGGTGCCTAGAGCTTCCTTACCACATAATCTCTTCTTTTATTTCTTTTCCTTTTTTCGTAGCTGCCTCTTTGTTTGTTCTTATTTAACATGGCCGTTAAAGCAAAAGGGGTGACGAAAAAGAGATAGATCCGGGTAGAAAAAAGGGAGACAACAAAAAAAAAATAGTTCATTACAAAGTTTTCCATACATTTTCTTAGATTTTTTTTTGCATATTCTCTTGCTGCTGTATAATCTGCAGCCAAAGTAACGTCGTCGTCGTCCTCAGTCGTGGTGTCTGTGTATAGGAAATGAAATAAGAAAAATCTCAACGGTCCTTCATACTCCGCCTGCACCCAAAAAGAGGTTAGATCTCATTACACACAAATTCAAGCACTACACCAGGCAAAAAAAAAAATCATACAAAGAAGAAAATTTAAATAAATAAATAAAAAATGAAATTCTAAAGACGTACAGTTAGTACCTATGTATATAGAAAATAAAAAAATAAAATGCAAAAATATATTTATTCTTGCACATACGTATCCTTTACGTGTCGTGTGATCACAGAGTTGGTATACAAACTAAGGAGTTAGAATTTAAAACAAACTAAGTCGGTAATAGGTATCTTATCTACTTGAATGATACAAAAAATGTAATATTAATGCAGAAGGATAGATAATAAAGAATAATTTTAGAACTATCTTAGCTTAGCCATGCCAATTTCAAGTCTCATCTAGCTTTAAAACAAGATAAAATTAAAAAAATCATTATAGAAAAAGGTAAACACAAATTCAAAGATAATCAAAAGAGGTCTATATTAAAACTTTCTATAAACAGCAGTTGAATCACATATATAAGCCAAAAAGTGAGACATTTTTGTTTCAGAAAATATCTTTAACACTTCAATGGTACCTATTCCATCGCTGCTCGAAGGTGGCTTATGTTCTGTTTCTGGAGATTCAAATTATCGTCAGTCTTAGAGCTTTCTCAGTGCTTCTACCCAGAATGGGTATCAAAGAATCCAGAGAATATAGAGCTTCCTACAACAAATCAAGAGGAAATTAGATGCAGATTTTGGCTTCCACATCACAGGAAAACAAGAAGAAGTAGAATATAGTGAGGCTGAGAGCTCTAATGCTCTTCCCCATCTCCTTTATACTTGCGTCTCCATCTTCGGCGGTGCAGGGATTAAGTGTGTGTGTGTGAGGGGGGGGCGTAAACAGCGTCTAAAAAGGAAACTGAACTGTCTGGCAATATGCAGAGGAATGATAGATAGTCTCATCGTAGGCCCAAGGAGAACCTTTTGTCGATCGATTTTCCATCCATTACGCTAAGACTGCTGCTGTTGCTCCTGGATGACAATAGAGTGCACGTTAACACTGCCAACAACAACAACAACAAAACTCAAGTGCGAAATATATGTAAAAAACGATACAATGGGCAAGTTGTGACGATGGTTCCACTTATTGGTCATGAGATGCGTCTCAACACATTGAAAGATGGGGAAGCAACGGGCATGAAATGAAACAACAAGAATTGGTCAGAGGGATATATGTACCTACTCACTAATGATATTCTAAATAATCCATTGTATTAGAATTCGATTTTTTCGCCAATAACAATGCTTCTATGGAACTGTGTAGGAGTTTAAGGTACAGTTTCATGTTAAAATTGAAAGGCAAGACAAATACCGAGACTCGTATTTAAAATAGGTACCAAAAACATTTTTTTTGTCTTATAATATCAGAATGCAAAATAAAAAAAGAAAGAAATCGAACATTTTTCAAAAGTTAGGTAGGTAGGTAGGTAGAAATGGCGGCCACGAGCAGTCTAGCCCATAGCCCAATTAGCGCTGAAGTGCGCCGTTTTGATACCATAACTCGTTTGAACCTGTGGATGGGCATATCCTCAGGATATCGTCCCTTTTTATTTAGTTTAGGAAAGGATTTTGTTGCAGCTTTTAGCACAATCATCAGAAAGTGGATCACTCACTCAACCATATCAGCACCCGCACCATCCACAGTTAGCCCACTAGGCAGTTCGTTGGCTGGCACTGGAGCGTCCACTGATCTGATTGGATGATCATCCGGCCGCTGTGCACCACAAACCCCCACCAGAACCCTAGTCCACTATCTTGTGATCATAGGGAATCGACGGAAGGTATAATGCAGAAGTAGCCGAAATTTGTCCTAGAGCCATTTCGTCGCGTTGAGAAAAGAAATCAAGTCTTTGATCTTCATTTCAGAAAGTTCGTTAATGTCGTCAAAGAATGCTCTTCCGAGTGACTGTTTTCTAGCTTTGGCCAGAGCAGGGCATTTGCAAAGGAAATGAACTACTGTTTCCTTTTCCTGCTGGTCCTCACAGCTCCGACAGTGAGTATTGTGAGGTATGCCCAGCTTCGCTGCATGCTCTCCTATTGGCCAGTGTCCGCTACAGGTTGCAACTACCCTGGCTATGTCTTGCCTGGGTCTGCGTATTAGATCAATTGTTCGGTTCTTGTCATAGGTGGGCTAAATCTTCCTAATTATAATACAGTTTGATAAACTGCTCCACCTACGGTTTGCTTTAGTAAGATAAATTGAGGGAATGTTGCCCTTCATAACTCCAAGCGGAATGTTGACTCTTTCCGCAAGTGAGCCATGAAGGGCTGAACCTTGCCTGGCCAGCTCGTCAGCCCGTTCATTGCGCTCAATGCCACTGTGACCCGGGACCCAGATAAGAGTGACATTGAGGTCAGTGTTCAGACCCGCAAGCTCATTCCGGCATTGCTGGACTAGTTTGGAGGATGCTGTAGCTGAATTAATGGCTTTAACAGCCGCTTGACTGTCTGTAATAATAGCTGCATTACGGTTTTGGTTTGGATCTGCTTTAAGTAACTTGCAAGCTTCCCTGATTGCCAGCAATTCAGCTTGAAAGATGCTAGCAAGGTTAGGTAGCCGAAAGGACCTAGATACATTTAGAGACTCAGAGAAGATTACTGTACCAACGCCACACTCCATCTTTGAGCCATCAGTAAAGATAGTTGTGTCGAAATCTTTCGTCACGACTTTATCATTCCAATCCCTCCTGGATGGAAATTTAACTTTGAAATCTTTACTGATACTCATTGTAGGGGTGCAGTAGTCAGTGGGAGTCGAAAACATTTCCATTGGAATCAAGTCTGTGATATTGCTGTGACCATAGAGCTTGGCAAACCAAGAGTTTGATTCTTTAAGTCTTAAAGCGCTGCAAGATACTAGATATTCAGTATGTAAATCAAGTGGTAGAAGGTGCAGAAAACTTTTAAGGCATCAGTCGGGCAGGATCTTATAGCCCCTGTCGTGCCAATGCTAGCAGTTCTTTGAACCTTCCTAAGTCTATCGATGTTATATTTTTTGTTAAGTAGAGGCTACCATACAATCGAACCGTATGTGAGGATCGGTCGTACCATGGCTGTGTACATCCACAGGATCATCTTCGACTGAAGCCCCCACTTTTTACCAAAAGTTTTACTACAGGCATTGAATACTATACAGGCCTTCTTGACCCTTTCTTCAATGTTCAACTTCCAATTTAATTTGGGGAATAACACCTAAATATTTAGCTTTAGAGGAGAGTGAGAGTGTTTGGCCGTTGAGTCGGGGTAGAGTGAAGGGGTGTATCTTAGTCCTGGCAGTAAATAGCATCAGTTCAGTTTTGCTTTGGTTAACTCCTAGTCCACAGCTCGTGGCCCAGTTGCTGACCTTCCTTAAAGCCATTTCCGTGATCTCACTTAACACAGGAGTAAACTTCCCTGACACTAATATCACCAAATCATCGGCATATGCCACCGCCTTTACTCCACATCTTTCCAACTTAACAAGTATTTTATTCATGACTAAAAGCTATAGAAGAGGGGACAGAACCCCACCCTGGGGTGTACCTCTACTTACATGTTTGGTCGAGTTTGTATTACCTAACGTAGCTGGAATCCGTCTGTCTCTGAGCATAGATATTATCCATTCCCTTATGTAGTCTTCTACACCAAAATCAACTAAAGACTCTAGAATGGATTCAGTAAGCACGTTGTTGAAAGCCCCTTCAACATCTAAGAAAGTGGCAAGAGCATATTATTTATAGTTTTCTCAATAGTGCGCACTACCTCATGCAGGGTTGTTTCAGTGGATTTGCCTTTAAGGTATGCGTGTTGAGAGTTTTCAAGTGGACATCTATCCAGGATGTCTCTAATATGGATGTCTACGATGCGCTCTAAGGTTAGCAAAGAAGAGGTTAGACTAATTGGACGAGAATCCTTCGCAGATTCATGCCCCCGCCTACCGACTTTCAGGCTTTTTCAAGAATGATGGATTGCAATGTTCCTTAGATAGAATTTTACCGAGCCTTGCGGAATCTTTTATATTTTCAATTGACTGACAGAATTCTCTCCAGCCTTGTTGCTTGGCTGATGCGAGAGCTCGCTTGTAGACAGTCTTTATAGGGTTGATAAAACTTATGTTTATGGCAGATATTAAAGATTGTTCTAGTCATTTTCCTTAGATTAGATAAGTCTTCAATCCACCAAGGGGGTAGTGTTTTACGGCTATATTTTATTGGACAGGAGACCATAAAAGCAGTGCTCATTGATGCCTCAAAGGATTTCACCTTTGACTCAAGATCTATCACCGAGTCTGGACTTAGGTTCGGTATATTGCCCAGTTTAGATTTTACAACTTGACTGAATTTCTTCCAGTCTATTCTTTTAGGATTTCTATAAGGGGATTTATTTTCGGTTTTGAAATTAATGCTGAAGAGTATCCATCTATGGTCCGAAAAAGATTTCAGAAGGGATACCCTCCAGTTTTCTACTATTAGATTCATTTTCCTATTTACTATCGTAACATCCAGTACGTCCTCCCAGCCTTCATGATTATCCGAGCTCAGAAATACAAAGGTGGGAGTGCAGACCTTCAAGTTATTTTCAATAATAAAATCAAAAAGAGACTCACCTCGTTCATTGATCTCTGAACCACCCCATAAGGTATGTCGTGCATTAGCATCATTACCAATCACAAGGTTAGTCCCTTTGGCTTTAGCTTAATTTGTAAGGGTTCGCAACTCTTCTGGCGGTGACTGCCTGTCATGAGCCGAGTACGCCGAGGCCAACAATAAACCGTCTGCATTTGGACACAAAAAAGCTTTTAAGTGTTTTTTAGCTAAAATACAAGTTCTAGGCTTACCTTGGTCTGGGCTTGCGATTTTATAAAACAGGTCGTATTGGTGATCTTGGAGGCCTCTTACTCTGAGTCCATTCACCCATGGTTCTTGAATGACCGCTACGTCGACGTTTTCCTCCCTCAGGAAAACCCGCAGATTATCCGAGGCACATTTAGAGTGCTTCAGATTAATCTGTACGACTTGCAGCGCGTTTTTAATTTTGTGAGCAGCCTGCTTAGTCAGGGCCCGGCGGCTCGCTAGGGACAACGACATCACCAACAACTTCGTCGATCTCGACTTTGTCATCAGCTTTGTCGGGGTCTTCTCCCTGACTATGCAAGATTTTAATGCGGATTATACGTATTCCAAACTTCAGCTTGAAATCGGCCTTCTCGAGAGCTCCCCGGCTTTCTTCGCTGATCCTCAGAAGATAAGATCCGCTGTTCTTCTGCGGTTCCTCTCCCTTAATGACAGCCCAGTCATGCTTAGGAACCAGCGGATTTAGCCTCTGAAGTCCGCGGATCAGCTCTTGTCCGCTCGGCTTGATGCCCATGAGGGGCAACTAAATGCGAGCCATTGGTTGTCTAGGGATATCCTTAGCTGGGATAAGCTTGAGCTTCAAGCCCTCCTAGTCATTGCTGATCTTAGCAACGCTTTTACTACGGAAATACCTAGAGAACCCGTCCTCACACTTAATTACCCTTATCCCCTGAGCACCTCACTAGAGTCGAAACTAGTATAGGGACCCTCACTTTCCGATAAAGTGTATAAAAACACCATCTCTGAGAGCTTAGCCTCGATGAGGTTCCACACAGCCAACAGACCTTTGTTGTTTGTGGAGAGCTCATCCACAACCGATACCTGGAGATCGTCTCTGACAACTTCCGGAGCAGCGGTTGCGCTGCTCTGAGGGGTGGCATTTGTTCACTCCTACTAGCCTACTCTTCTTCTGCGATTGTGTGGTCTCTTCTTGAGACCTATTCCGCTTGAGGGCGTTTTCTTGTATAGCCAGAAGACCGTTGTACTCTTCAACAATCTTCTGGTACATTATTTTGTCAGCGGTAACAGTTTTCTCTGTGTCGGCGGATGGTTCTACGTCTGTATTGTCAGTATCGTCCATAGTGTAAAGCAAAAAAATTTGATTCCCACGAGAAGGTCGGAGAGGAAAGGTCAGCCCTGGCAGAGCCGATATACCGGGGTAAGGCAAAGAATATGACGGACCCTGCCAAGGCGTCCGAAAGAGCTCGTTAGAGACTGGTTTACCCCCCAGCCTTCCATTTCTTCGGCACGGATAATGAAAACGCTCACACCACCACTGAAAATTAGGGACCCCGTATCTATGGTCAAATCGCATTGCTGAGTGTTGAACTATTGAGAAGTAAAGGAACACTACAACATTTCGACCTGACCTTAGCTGATCCCCATCGTGACATCGCACAAGATTAGCTGTGGTGATCATTACCGCCCTGCACCCACTAGGAGGGTTTGATACGAGGATTTTTGCCGAGCAAGAGTTAGGTACACAAACTTTTTTTAAAAAGCGTGTCTCGAGTCTAACGTGTGAAAAGTACAAAAATTTAAGTCTTTGCGGTGGCGACTAGCTATGTTCCATTTTAGATGAAGTGCCTAAATATATAGGGAGCGGGTTTAAACTCTACTTTATAAAATGCACGACTGGATCGCCCAAACTTGCTCTCGTATAGCTAACTTAGGGGACAAAGTATACAATTTGTTTGTATTTTACTTTCTTTTCGGACCTTCTGCATTGAATTTATTTTTTTTTTATTCAAAAATATGAAATATAAAAGATTGAAATTGAGATTCAATAAAATGATACGAAATGGCAAATTTTTCATGAGGCAATGGACAATTTTCAATTGAGATAAAATTAATGTAATACGCTTAAAAGATCGGGAAATTTACTCAAAAAATCCGAATTTACTGTCAAATAATTAAAAAAAAAAAAAAAATACGCACGACGGATCGTCCGAACTTTCTCTCGTAGCTTACAACTAGAATGTAGCTCGACATTGACGGTGTATAGATATATCGATGGTTTACTAATAATCTAATATCGTTAACGAAAAAATTATAAAAATATGTTCAAATAGCAATTTTGAATTTTTTTGATTTAATACAATCAAATTTTATTTTTTGGTAAACAGTATTATTATAACTGGTCTAAAAATGACATGCACAAAGTTAAATCAAAATTGTAAGAGCCGTTTTGGAGAAAACTTGTAATCGTTGTATGACAGCTACCCGTTCTAAATGAGTTAAAACAAAAATTCGAATTTTTTCTCTATTGAATCACACCAGATTTGAAGGAAATCCATCCAAACGTGTAGGCTCTAGCTCGATGTACATCAGGACGCACAGAAACACAGACCGACGGACTTCTCCATCATCGTAATGTTAGTTTTGATTAAAACTTCGAAATTTTTTTTTACACGGAACCAATACTTTTGCTCTATAGAGTAAGTAAAAATAAAATAGTATTAAAATAGTATATAAAATAGTATTATCTCATGGCTCTCAAGGCACATCACAATAGTGAAAATTAAGACTGATTCCAAAATAAGTCATTCAAAGAAAAAGCCGAAGATAGTTTGTGGTTTGTAGCCTCATTTTTTATTGGCAACCTCTCTACTGATAAATCTAAAACAGTTAACGGGCACTATGGTGCTGATTTTTTGATGATGCTATTTGTGTAGATCTAAGATTAGATGGTGAACTATTTCGGATTCTTCCATGCTATGTCAACTGTAACCATTGGGAAACGGACTTCAACAAAATGAAGGAATTTGTTATGTGTGGATCAATTTCAAATCTGGTGGTGGTGGTGGGTGATCTGAATGCAAGAGTTCGTGCAACGGAAGAAGTTGAAAATGAGAGAAGAGGTCTAGTGAGGCAGTCCAAGGAGACATTAAAGAATGGAAAAGGAAACCAAATACTTGAGTTATGCAACTCCGTTGGACTCAGAATCCTTAATCGTACCAGTGATGAAGTTAAACTCGGCGAATATACGTTTGTTGGTAAACAAGGAAGTTCTGTCATTGATTATGGACTGGCAGGAGGAATGTGGAATTCCGTGAGCACTGATTTTGAGGTGGAGCAAGTACCGTTTTCAGATCACATGCCAATTGTCATCTATTTTAACACTGGAGCAACTGAACATGAGGAAAGTGTGAACCTGAAATTGATGCCCAAACTACATTGGAAAGATTCAAAGGCAACTGCCTACAGCAATCAATTGGATATATGTCTGAGGACGCAAGAAAACAGTGATCTGGGAACCATCACGGATTGTTTATGGAAAGCGGCTCCGGTACTGAGCAAGCACAGCCAAAGTGGTGAGTTTAAAGAGCCCTGGTTTGATTCAGAGTGCATGATGGCAAGGAAGCAATCTTACGCGTGGCTTAAGCGTTACAGACGAGCCAACGATGAGTCTACGATACGTAACTACCTCTAACAGAACCGGAAATTCAAAACATTGTGTAAGGAGAACAAATTAGCTCACTACGAAAATGAAGCGAAAAGCCTAGTCAGTAGTAGGACCACGAGTGAGTTCTGGAAGAAAGCCCAAAAAATTAATGGCAAGTTTTATGTTATTAATAGAAATCTCAATTGTGAGACTTTAAAAATGCATTATTTCGGACTTCTCAATCACTTATCTCCGAGCGGTGATATGGTTCAATCTGCACAACCAGCTTTTAGCGAGGAACTTTTAGACGAAACAATCCAGAGGGATGAGGTAAATGCATACATAAAAGGGCTCAAGGATGGTAAAGCTGCTGGGTCTGATAGAATACCTTCGGAATTCTACAAGTATGGGTCGGACGAGATGATCAACAAGATAAGGCCATATTTAACAACATAATGGATCACGGAATAATACCACAAGAATTTAAGGAAGCGCTAATTTTTCCCATCCACAAAAAAGGTAGTACAATGGACCCTGCAAACTATAGAGGAATTTCCTTCTTGAATGCATCCTACAAAATATTTACTTCGGTTTTGCAAAGTCGACATAGAACATGGATTGACAAGCTATTGAAGGAATTTCAAGCAGGGTTCAGACAAGGATATTCCACCGTAGACAACATTTTCGTTCTACGAAGAATAGCTGATTTCTTTTTGGACCGAAACAAGAAACTATATGTTCTTTTCGTCGATTTTAAGGCAGCCTTCGGTACAATAGACCGTAATGCATTGCTGTACAAGTTGTATAGAATGGGAATGTCATATAAGTTTGGACGTGTACTGCAAAACATCTATATGGATACCAAAGCAGCTGTATGGGATGGAGAAAACATTTGGCAATGGTTTGAAACAAGTACAGGTGTAAGGCAAGGTTGTATGTTAAGTCCAAGCTTATTTGCACTATTTATCGACGATATCACCGATGCTGGAACTCTCATCAAGGCCCTTCTTTTTGCGGATGACATAGTTTTGTTTGCGTACTCACCCTAGTCGCTGCAACTAATGATTAATAAACTTAGTGAGTATTGCAGAACGTGGAAATAAGTTGTCAGTCTAGAGAAGTTTAGGGATCTGTATCACAAAAAATAACAGTATGGAAAGACATCTCACTGAAAAATTACAAAAAGCCAAAAATACAATTAATAAACACATAGCCCACAGCAGTAAATGCAAAGTATTTGAATCGGCAGCTGAGCCAACATTGATGTATGCAGCTCAAGTGTGGGGTAATAAGAAATATGAAACTGCAGAAAAACTTCTACGATTTTATATCAAAAGGATATTTCGACTACCACCTAATGCTCCGAGCTATATGCTTATGCTGGAAATCGGTTCATCGCCTCTATTTATTAAAACCCTTAAGATGTCCTGTGCTTCGAGAAACAAGAAGACATATCTTAGGGTGTGATTTTCTATCAGAAGAGCTTATGATACATCATCTTAATGAAATTGAAGTTCCTTTACTCTACAAATATTGTAAAATAGCATTATCTTATAGAAACAGAATCATAAAAGGAAATTTTTAAAAATAAAGAATTTTATAAATATAAGTTTGGAGAAAGTTGTCAATCAGGCAGACGGCAAATAGCCATGCTTTAAAAAAAAATAAATCGGGTGGCACAACGGCTCATGAAGAACCAGGGCCTAGTGACTAACAACTCGCAACCATTCCTGTGTGCGCCTTTCGACAGGAATGGAAGGGATCTACAATTTTATGCCGAATCCGAACGGCTAGACGAGAAGCACTTATTCGTGACAAGTGATACTCTTGGAGAATTTGTCAATTCCTCGCAAGAGGCAGTAGCCCTGAAAAAAAACTTATTAGTTTTTAGGTGGACGAGGCTGGGAAGCGATCCCAGACCTCCAGCGTGACAGTCGAACGCACTAACCATTACGCCCATTAGCCATGCTTTATTATTGTTAAATATGTGCATATGTGAATATCATAATTTATAGAAATAAAACCTAAATCTAAATCTTAAATCTAAATCCTGGTGCTGATTTCAGCTAATTTAAAATTCATATTTTTAAAGAAAGAATTTTGGTGACGCGAATGATGAAAAACTTGGGACAGGACTTGCAAAAACTATAAATCCAAACCACTTAAATAGGCTTACAAAAAATTCAACCAGCGAAATTAGTAAAAATGGTATCAAATTTGTTTGGAAAAGTGGTAAAAACTCAATAAAATAAGAAAAGTACGTATACGCCACAGTGGACCTTTATTTTTTAATTTTGGACTATGCTTGACTTCTTGTACCAGTTGAAGGGATCATGAAATTGATACAGTATATTGATTTGAAGTACTATTTTTAACTTCCCATTGGAAGTTATTGTAATTGGTGCGATTTGTCGAATTGAAAATTTTGACATATCTTCACGTTTTGAGGTCTCTAGAATCAGAATTCGTCGTTTTTTAGCAAGATGTCTGTATATGTGTATGAACGTACGTTCGGGGTACTTTTTTCGTCCACCATATCTCGAGAATGAATAAAGATATCGACCTCGGATAAATTTTATTTTACAGATAATATTGTCATAACGTGCTGAAAAGGTTTTTTAACAAAATCAATAAACCGTTTTTTTACTACAGAAATTTAAAAAGGAGCTGTAATATGTCATTTATCTGGAATATCTCGAGAACGGAATAAGATATTCACTTCAGACTAATTTTAATTTACACATAATTACACAATACCAAATTGGTAAATATTAAAAAAAAATTCAACGGACACTTTTTTTTAAACTAAGAAAAACAGTTGAAAAATAATTTTCGTCTCAAATATTTCAAGAAAAAAAAATGATTCTGAATCATTTTTAAAACCATCCTTTAAAAAGCTAAAAATCAAAATGTTGCAAGAAAATACTTTTCAAAAATGTTTTAATTCGAAAAATTCTTACCATCAAAATCGCTTCAAAAATTTTACATATGACATGATATGATTTTTGATATTTTTTTAAGTCAATACTCTGTTTTGAAATAATTGGCTTAAATAAATAATATGTACCTCTATACCGAGAAGAGTTAGGAAAAAAAGTACAAAATGTAGGTAATGTCACATTTTGCCCTGTAGCTCTATAAATATACCTACCTATATACTGATTAATCCAAAAACCTAAAGTTATTACAATATAAAATATATAATTATGTAATATGTATATACTCTATACCACCCACCACTTAAGTAAATATGTAGGTACATATGGTTTTCAAGTGCACCAATGGGAAGTTACTAGTGTGGGTCAACCCCAGACTCATTTTTACTATTTTTAATCAAACCTTTGAAAAAAGGTGAGTTTGTTCATGAATGTAAAAAGTTTGTTCTTGAAATGGTCTGGGAGCTTTAGTGATTAAAACCTCACCAAGAACTTATGTGTTACTATAAAGATTTGTGGTTTCTTGATGTAACAGTAAAGATAACTTTAAAAAATCTCACCAGATCGATATTTTACTGAGATTTTTGTTTTATAATTATTAAATTTAGTAACGGGGGCTATGAAATGGAAAATAAAATGTATAAACAAAATTAGTTTGTAACTTAATTTTAAAAAGTCGGTAACTTACTTTTTTTTCTATATAAAAAAAACTAAATTCTTTTAATTTCATTTAATTTTCAGCTTTGTATTTGACATTTGTAAAGTTTTTTTCATAAAAATTATTTCTTTAGTTATTTCGCTCGAAATTTAAGTTTACTAATAAATAACCTAGTATAAAAGTAGCCCGTAGCGTAATGTTTAGTGCGATGCTTTATCGAGCTACGTAACTACGTACTAACAAAATATCCCCACCAAATTACAGGAATTTGACAAATAATGAAATCGTACTTAGATAAAATGGACAATACAATCCAAAGCTTCAGAGAACGACAGAGAACAGAGATGTACTTCTGACAGCAGGCATAGATCCAGAGGAAGTCGTTTTGGATGATGACCTCTTTATAATCGAAGATCCTCGTGAGAAAGTGGAGGCTGTGGGGGCTGCTTTCCAGCAAGTGTACAAGGTGAATGCTAGCATTCACCCGAAACATGACCTAGAAAACAGAGCCTTGCTCCACCACTTTTACCTTCGAAATGAAATGACGCAATGGCGATTAGAGAATCTGGGTTTCACCGGGTTGAATGAAGAACACTTTGCAAACGCCACTATCGCCGAGCAAATCGGGGCTAATTCCTTGTTAACTTCGAAAGCTGAGCTCCAGCTCATCTTCGCTTCATTAAAGAAAAAGAAGTCAGCAGGAATCGATGGTATATTCAACGTTGTACTGTGACATCTGCCTCAGGAAGAAGTTGACATATATGCGACACTGTTTAACAACGCTCTGATTAATGCATATTATCCAGGGCGGCGGAAGACAGCTGTGGTTCATCCTCTCCCGAAAAAGGGAAAGGACAACTCCAATCCGGCAAATCTCCGATTGATAAGTCTTCTTCCGAGCATCAGTAAGGTATTTGAAAAAGTTATAAATAGAGCTCTGTCCAAGTGAGCGGAGGGCAACAATATCATACCGGATAATCAGTTCGTTTTTAAGGCGGGACATGACATGTCAAAAGTGGCAATGTAACTTCTACCGCAACCTTCGAAATCAAAAATGGTCTTCAGCAGCGGAGAACTCTCCGATTCTCTTCAGTATTTACACCAGCGATCTGATAGGTAGTCTAGCCCATGCCATCGCGTATGCCGACGATCTAATTGCATACAGAACGGCTCCAACAGTTGAGGTCATCAGAATTCTTTTGCAGCGTGACTTCGACAAGATTCAGCAATATTTTGATGACTGGAAGTTGAAAGT
Source organism: Melangyna quadrimaculata (assembly GCA_949320155.1). NCBI lineage: Eukaryota > Metazoa > Arthropoda > Insecta > Diptera > Syrphidae > Melangyna > Melangyna quadrimaculata. The sequence continues at coordinate 1,214,018 of OX439486.1, forward strand.
CAACGTCCAGAAATCCGAAACTATTCTGTTCAGGACTCCATTGCATGGAGCCCCTGTGGATACAATAAAGAAGAACTGGCTCAAGCTGGTGAGCGTAGGGCCACATGGACATCCACTGGCGAATAAAAGTGTAGTAAAGTACCTTGGCATCTAGATGGATCAGTATTTGTATTTCGACAGACATACTGAACAGGGCCAGGGGAGCTTTTGCCCTGACAAAACGGTTGTTTTATAGCAGCCGTCTTGACAGCAGGATTAAGGTGATCTGCTACATGGCCCTTATCCGGCCAATGATTGCCTATGGATGTCCGGTGCGGTTCAGCGTTGCCCCATCTCAAATGGAAAAGATTCGGTTGTTTGAGAGGCAGTGTCTTTGACGCTGCCTTGGATTACGCAGAACACCAGAGTCGGAGTACAAACATTATTATTCCAACGAGGTTCTATACAATGGAGCCAACATTAACAGAATCGATAATTTTATACTCAAGCTGATATATAGCTTAATTTTTGGGGCTTACTACCCCAACAGCTAATACTTTGAGAGTGTGCGTTTGAGCGGTTATACTCCACCTAACGCTGATACAGGATAGAGGGGCGGTTCCGCTAATCTACCACGTCTGCCGTAGAACTGTGGATAGGCGAGACGTCATCGCACAAGGCGGAGCTGAGCGACTTCGGTTCAGTAGGGGCCGAAGAGATAGGGTGAAGCAGGAGAGCCAGTTTTGGTGACTTAATGTGCGATGGACTGTCACGCTGGAGGTCTAGGTTCACTTCCCATCCTCGTCCACCTTAAAAACTAAAAAAAAAGTTTTTTTTTTTAAGGGCTACTGCCTCTTGCGAGAAATTGACAAATCCTCCAAGAGTATCACTTGTCATGAATAAGTGCGACACGCGCACACAGGAAAAGTTGCGAGTTGTTAGTCACTAGGCCCTGGTTCTTCACGAGCCGTTGCGCCACCCAATTAATTTATTTTTATTTACTAAATAACCTAAGTTAATAATGCTAACTGTATCCTTAGGTTTTCAAAATCCGAACTAGATTTAAAAACAGCTGTTTGTATCCTTTTTAATATACATAATAATTAATATACATATGTATCTTTTGATTTTTAAACAGCATCCATAATGTGCTACAATTACAATGACAGAAACACCAAGAATTTTGTTTGTCTTGTTAAAAAAATAATCGTATTTTAACTATCTATAAAGGTTTCCTCAAAAACCCCTACTTTATTTCAAAGAAAAATCAAAATATAATCGTTGTAAATATATTCATGAGAGGACAAACAAAATTAAATGAAACTTTAAACACATTAAAATGCAAATCCAGCAATTAAAACTCATCAGGACTCAATTAAAAAAAAAATAAACATTTTTCACCAGCAATTAAATTTATTGCGTGCGAAGATGTAAGCACACAATTTAAATTATAAAAACAGTCCTTGAAATGGAAACGAATGAAGCAAATTATAAAGAATAAAAGAAGTAAAAACAAACCTCAGCACCTTCATTAAAGGAAAAACCGTTAAAAAAGTAATCCATTCAAAAACAGTCCATAGCACAAATACAAAAAATATGTTATAAAAAAACTGACTCCGAATGGCTGAGTTTATAATCCGTTAAATGAGAGCGGTCCGGTCGCGAATATTGAGGGGACAGCGATAAAAATAAAAAAAAAAAAACAAATGAAAATAATTTTGTAGGTATTCCTATTGCAGGAAAAGGCGACGTTAAAATAGAATAAAAAAAATCAAAACATCAACAACTCAAGAGCTCAGATGCTGAAATTGTGGAAAAGTCTCCTCTATCGCAGTATATGAAAACTTATTTTTTTTTAATTCTAAAAAACAAGACATTTCCTGAGAATTCGGAAGTAATGTAGGAGCGTAAAGGACTAACAAAAGGAAAAAAACCAACAGAGAAGCCGTTATTGCATTGCGGAACGAATTAATTACGGATTAGGAGGTTAGTCGTGTGGATGAAAATATTTTTTTGATTATTTTTAACATTCATCCCCTCGAAGGAATAAACAAAATCCAAGCGCCATACTGCCATACTACCACGCACCACCATCATCACCCTCCTACGTGGCGTCTTTCAATTCATTTTCTTTTTTTTTCCAATTGGTGGCAATAGAAAATTCCTCCTGTCCAAGAAGAAGATTATAACGTTTTTATTGACGTCATCCGGATTTAAGTTTCCTTCTTGTTTCATTTTTTTTTATTATTTTAATGTTGGGAAAATGTAATTTCCTAAGAATAAAGCATTTCTTTAAGGCAATGACTCGCTCCTTTTTTTGATTATATAAAGAGCAGAAGCAACAAAATTGAAGTGACCTCCGTCCTCTCGAGATTGAGATGGTTTTCCATTTCGCTTCCTATTGTAATTAAACGGATTTTCTGTTGGCCCTTAATTTGTTTATTTTTTTGTTTCCATTTGCAACTTTACGGTTTTTGGGTTTTAAGGGTTTTAATCATAAAAATTAAGTTTATGTTTTTGTTTTTGTTTAATCTTTTATTTGCGTGCTATTATAGGTACTGATGTTTTCAAAAGTGTGATAATATTTTGGGACAACACTGCGAGAAAAATTCAGATAAAATTAAACAGAAATTAATTAGTTATAAGGTAGCTATTTTTTAACATGGATAAATTTTAAGAACATTAACATGATTTTTTTGTTTATATATTTGTATAGTGCGCGCCCACTAAAGGGATTTTCACTACCCTTAAACACAATTCGAACGTTTGGAAATAGGAAAAGATTTAACAGGAGATACCGATGCAAATTGGTTTTGAACCTCTGAATATCGAAAAATAGTGCAGGGAAAAATAGTGCCAGGTAAGGCATTCCACATTCTTGTGAATAAATAAATAAATTGGGTTGCGCAACGGCTCGTGAAGACCTTGGCCTAGTGATTTACAACTCGCAACCACATTCTTTTGTGCGCGTGTCGACAGAAATGGAAGGGACCTACAATCTTATGCCGAATCCGAAGCACTTATTGATGACAATTGATAATCTTGGAGGATTTGTCAATTCCTTGCAAGAGGCAGTAGCCCTGAAAAAAACTTTTTAGTTTTTAGGTGGACAAAGGACGAGGCTGGGAAGCGAACCCTGACCTTCAGCGTAACAGTCCAACGCACTAACGGTACACCACATTCTTGTAGTGCGACTAAAGAAAGAATTTTTATACTGAACAGTACGTCCGAAGTTGGGCTCAAGGGAAAACTGATGGACATTCCTAGAAGCACGAGTATTACGGTTGAATTGTTTAATATTTAAGGCGAGAAATGCAACTGGCTATTTCACTAGAGCACTGTTTATGACAATAACGACAAAACAACGAAAGACATGAATGAAATTCAACAAGTAAATAATGTTAACAATAATTATATGACACGTGGGGGACTTACCCCGGGCAAATCCAGTAAAATTAAAATTTAAAGGGAAAAATGTTGAAATAGCACGATGTTTGTTGAATTAAGACTGCGATTATGTTAAAATGTTCAAAAGGGTAGTTATGTGCATTCAAGAGGACACAAGCGTCCACAGGTTTTTCTCAAAATCCACCTCTGTCTACCAACTCCTACTCTCACCTCCACGTGGTGAATATCGGGTGTCTAGTACCTCAGCTGGAGACGGGGTTTAAATCCCCGTGGAAAGCTGTTGGGGACAGCCAACGAGAGAGGGGGGGAGGAGTGTTCCCACTAAGGCACTTCTCCTTTCATCGAGGCGGCAGCGGACGAATTCTCTAGATGGAATCAACGGTGGCGTCTACAGTTCCAGTTAGGTTGAACTACTTAGTGAACACCTTATATGGGCTACTACGACATATTCGTAGCTCAGGCCTATAAGGAGCGGTTTATCCGGCTCCCTACCCTTGGAGTTATACGAAGGGTCTGGTCCTCCGGGTCGGGGGTTGTGCGTCGGGGTAACTTCCCTACCACGTAAAAAAAAGTTGTTCCGAAACAACAACAAGCCTCGGATATGGATGATTTTAAAGTTGACGACCCCAGCAAACGAAACAAGGACAATGAATTTCGGATCTGCACGTGGAACGTCCTGTCCTTATACAGAACACGTGCAGCCGAACAATTAGTGGAGAACCTGGACAGGCTAAAGGCTGACGTAACAGCCATCCAGGAAGTGCGATGGGATGGAGAGGGCATACGGAGACTGAAAACGTGTGACATCTACTACGGCGGGTGCTTGAAGGAACAGGGTCAGCGGCTCTTGGGTTGTGGTTTTGTGATAAGGGGAAGACTTAGGCAAGAAGTCTTGGGCTTCCGAAGTGTAAGCGAGCGCCTGGTCACAATCCGCATCAAAGGCAAATTTAAGAACATTTCGCTGATTTGTGTTCACGCCCCCCATGAAAGGAGAGAAGACTCAACCAAAGAAGCATTCTACGATCTCTTGGAGACAACGTATGATATGTGCCCGAAGTACGACGTGAAGATCATTCTTGGTGACTTCAACGCAAGATTCGGAAAGGAGGGCATCTTTGGTTCGATAGTCGGAGGACACAGCCTACACGACGAAACTTCCGGCAACGGACACAGGCTGGCAGACTTTGCGGCGGGGCGAAATGTCATCATCTCAAGCACCTACTTCCCACACCTCAATATACACAAGGGGACTTGGCGGTCGCGTGATCAAGTAACCGTCAACCAAATCGACCACGTTGCGATAGACGCGAGACATGCTTCCAGTATCTTGGACGTCCGAACGTTCCGAGGGGCCAACATTGACTCGGATCACTACCTGGTGGTAGCTAGACTACGTATGCGGATATCCATGACGCGACAACGCAGAGCAGATGCTGTGAAAAGATTCGATGTCGAGAAGCTTAAATCGCAAGAGACTGCCAGAACTTTTGCAGACCACGTAACTCTTAATCTCTCAGGAGGTCCGCTACCAGCATCAAGTGCAGAGGACCAGTGGGAACACTGTCAACAAGCCATTAGAAGTGCCGCCTCTGATGTGCTGGGTTTCACTAGGCGAATGCAACGAAACCCCTGGTTCGATGAGGAGTGCCGGCTAGCGCATGCAGCTAAGGACGAGGCCTACCAGGCAATGCTGCAGACTCGAACAAGAGCTGCTGAGAGAGTGGCCCGGGAGCTCTACGGGCTGAAACGAAAAGAGGAACGCCGACTTCTCAGGAGGAAAAAGAGAGAGCACGAGAAGCGGGCGGTAGAGTCTATTGAGGGTTGTAGCGGTAGGGGAGATGTTCGAAAATTTTATCAGAGGGTGAAGCGATCCACCCAAGGATTCAAGGCTAGAACGGAAGCCTGCCGAGATGAGAGTGGGAATATGGTAGTAGACACACAGTCAGTGCTGAGGATCTGGAAAGAACACTTCTCTAGACTGCTTAATGGCGAAGACAGCCAAGATGCCGCTAATAGGCAGAACGCTCCATTCAACTTGGACGATGATGGCCAAGAGTTCCGTCCACCCGACCTAACCGAAGTTCGGCTGGCGATATCCAAACTTAAGTCGTACAAGGCTGCAGGTGCGGATGGCTTACAAGCCGAACTATTTAAATCAGCGGGAGATGAATTGGCTAGGAGCATACACCAGCTCATCTGCAAAATTTGGTCGGAGGAAAGTATGCCCGATGAATGGAACCTCGGTATAGTGTGCCCCATCCATAAAAAGGGAGATGTTCTGAAATGTACCAACTACAGAGGAATTAGTCTCCTAAACGTCGCTTATAAAATCTTGTCGGCCATCCTGTGTGACCGCTTAAAACCTTTTGTCAACGATCTGATCGGCCCTTATCAGTGCGGTTTTAGGCCAGGCAAGTCAACCGTCGATCAAATGTTCACACTCCGACAGATTTTAGAAAAATCCCGGGAATTCCAGATCGATACACACCACCTTTTTATCGATTTTAAAGTCGCGTATGATAGCGTGAAAAGGGACGAATTATACAGAGCCATGTCGAGTCTCGGCATCCCTGCCAAACTCGTCCGCTTGTGCAGGATGACGATGGAGAAATCTCGCTGCTCCGTCAAAATTGGTAAGAACACCACCGATTCCTTTGATGTTGAGAAAGGATTGAGGCAAGGCGACGCGTTATCATGCAACCTATTCAACATCGTTCTTGAAGCCATTGTACGCAACGCACATGTCAACACCAGCGGTACAATCTATCAAAAGTCCGTTCAATTGCTTGCATATGCGGATGACATAGACATTGTCGGCAGAACGAAGCGAGCTGTGGCAGGGGCATTTGCGAGCATTGAATCGGAGGCGGCTAGAATGGGATTGGCGGTTAATGAGGACAAGACGAAGTATATGCTGTCATCGAGAGAGGAATCTCAACATCGTCGACTCGGGCAAAATATCACGATGGACAGATATAACTTCGAAGTTGTCAAGGACTTTGTCTACCTGGGCTCCACTATTACATCGCAGAATGACATCAGTGCAGAGATCAAGCGAAGAATTACTCTTGCCAACCGCTGTTTCTTCGGTCTAAGAAGGCATTTAAGTAGTAAGGCCCTCTCTCAGAGAACCAAGGAGACTTTATACAAAACCCTAATCATCCCGGTCCTGCTTTATGGGTCAGAAGCATGGACACTGAAAGATTCGGATAAAAATCTGCTAGGGTGCTTTGAGAGGAAGATTCTTCGTGTGATTTTCGGTCCGGTGTGTATCGAAGGAGTATGGAGGAGAAGATTCAACGACGAGCTATACGGGCTATACAGCGACGTTGACCTGGTCAAAAAGCTGAAAATACAGCGGCTTAGATGGCTGGGGCACGTGGAGCGTATGGACAGCAACGCACCTGCCCGACGAGTCTTCGAATCCAACCCCGATGGGGTACGCATCAGAGGAAGAACCCGTAACAGGTGGCGCAATCAAGTGAATGACGACATCAAAGCACTCGGTGTGCGCAACTGGAAGCGGCTAGCTAGGGACAGAGCTGGCTGGAGGGGCTTGTTAGTTGAGGCCGAAGCCCATCCTGGGCTGTGAGCGCCATCAAAAGTAAAAGTAAGTAAGTTATGTTAAAATTTGGAAAAATCACAAGAATCTTGTACAATTTAACAAATTTAAAAAGTTAGGAATTTATTTGATGTTTTTTCTGAGTGAAGTTTTATTTAATGTTTTTAAATTTTAGATGTAAAGTTATTAGTTTCTAAATCAAAGCGAATTGTATATTTTTCCAAAACTTTGACAAATTCAAATGAAATATTTTCTCAACCTAAAATTTCACCTTTTTTCTCAAAAACAATATCTTCTAATAATATTACAAGAAATTAACGCATCAGACACCTGCAAACATAGATTGTTATCTTTTACTATTATTATTATGATGACGACCAGAAATACTTCGAAGAATTCCGGTCATGATAATTACTTGAAACCTAAGCATCATATAGACGAAATAAAATACAATGTTTAAAAGGGTTATAACGAAGTGTATAGACGCTATGAACCACCAGACCGTATAGGTATATTCGGCTCGAAATTTCGGCTTTTTTTTAATTAGGTGCTAATAGAATCGATACAGTTAAATAAAAAATATCTTGACCGTATAATGAAAAAATTAAATGTTCGCTTCTGTATTGTCAACGGATAAATATAGATGTGCGGTAAAAACGAAGTATTTATACTGCTTGGCTCTTATGGCTTGAACACTAACAGGCTTCAAATGATATCATTTTAAAATGAGAAAATGATTAGTAATCAGGGAAACAGCATTAGCACTTCGTTTGTTTGTCCGAACACAAAGTGTGATAATGTTATTTTGTAATCTTTAATTTTAGGAATGTACCTGATACCTACCTATACCTACATAATAAATGGTAATAGCTACAGTCAAAGTTCCGTAAAGCGAAAATTGAAATTGAAAAAAATTTTTACAACACTTTAATTTTCTTCTCGGACACAACCCTAATAGACTAAGAGCCCACAGCAAATTTTGGCGTTCCAACCGCTGGTGTGAGGATAATTTCAAAGATATATACCATGTTGGAGCCTTGATGTCCACCTGCTCTACATGATCCTTTTCATATTCATGTCCCTCAAAAGCAGTGAATGAACTTTGGCAACGCGATAGCGATATGACCACACTAGTTCCCATGTGGAATTGTTGTTGCTATAATTTTGTGTAATTTGCTATCGATTTAATGTTGAAAATACATATAATAGCGCCAAAGGGAATATTTTGATTTAAATTGGTTGATCTAAAATGACAGGATTCATGTTTTTTGATATAAAGGAAGAAAGACAACTATTAATGGTAGATTAATATTTTACAATTGGAGGAAATTCTATTTGAAGTCAGGTGTTGCTGGTCGTTTGATTGTGGTTATTATAATATTAGAAACGCTTAGTAATAATTATGCAAAAACGCCTTTGCCACCAGAAACCAAACATATGTATGCGAATTAAAAATAATAACTGACCCCAATCAGTATTAGGTCCTCCCTTCTTCAATGAAGTTGCATAGTCGAATATAAATAATTAATGTAATGCTGCACCCTTTTCCACCATAAATGATTGTTTTTAAATGTGAAAACTGGCACCGGACATTTAACAACACCATTTTTTTTTTTTTTTAGTTGAGTGCGTACTAAAGGGATTTTGGCTGCCATTAAAATGTTTAAACACAGTGCGAGCGTTGTGAAAATAGGGAAGGATTTAAGAGGAGATACCGGTGCACATTGGTTTTGAACCTCTGAATATTGAAATGACCGGTAACGATAGAGCCGGGTAAAGCATTCCACATTCGGGTAGTGCGGCTAAAAAAAGAATCTCTATACTTGACACTGCGTCCGAAATTGGGCTCGAGGGTAAACTGATGTGCATTCCTAGTAGTACGAGTATTACGGTTGAAATGTTTTAGGGGAGGAATGCAGCTGGCTATTTCACTAGAACAATGTTTATAAAAGTAACGGTAAAATAACGTTAGACAAGAAACATTGTGGCGGTGTTCGAGGGATGCAAATGTTTCTGTTATATTTCTGTCACCTATCATTTTCCGAGATCTTTTCTGAATCCTATCGAAGAGACTCAAGTGGGTTATTGGGGCAGCTGCCCAAATATGAGAATTGTACTCAAGTTTCGGACGGATAAATGCTTTATAGATAGATTACAGCCAGATCAGAAAGGGAGACAAATTTCTTGCATCGCCGAAGAAAACCGAAGCACTTAGCAGCATTTTTGGCGACGTCGAATATGTGATCATTCCACAGAAGGTGGTCTGTGATACACATACCGAGGACTGAAAGCTTTTCGGTTTCATCAATACAAGTACCGCTCATGGATAGCGGCATGGGGGGTGTGTTTCGTTTGAATGAAATAAACGCAAAACAATGTGCGGGAATATACATACATACATTTGGTACCATGTACATACATTAGGTATGTAGATTCTCAGAAACTCACACTTGTGCCTAGTTGTGTATCTCTAGGGACACGAAATGTAATGTTAATATTAATTATTAGGTATTGATAGCTTTTAATTATTTAAACTATTGTACATGAAACGCCTGTTCTGTCTGCAAATCTTTTCTAAATAACACATATTAAAAGTGAAAAGAAATTCCGGAGCGAATGTAGTTGATATTTAGGGCAACAAAGGGTGGAATATTGGATGGGTCAGAGTCAGATTTATAGTTACAAAACATGTTGTTTGATGCATACCTACCTATATACATATGCCTCATTAGTCGGTTTTGTGTACCAAGTGAATTTTTTTCTTTCTACATTTGGCCTTCTTTCTTTTGTTACTTTATTACTTGCACTCAGGGGTAATAGTCTTAGAGCCCACAGCAAATTTTGGGGTGGTAAAGTGAACCAACAAAAAAATTATATGTGCCGAAAGGTGTGTTAAGGCTTATAAAAGAAATGCAAGTCTTGCAGTCCTTGATGGCGGCTTTTAGGTGGGAGTGGCAATTTTCGATAAAATTGATTTAAAACAGTGAACAAATTATTAAAAAAGCGAAGGTGACGGTTAAAATGATGTCAGTGAACTTCGCAGATAATTGGTACACACATTTATCGACAGATACAATAATTTTGACAGAATATAGTTCCGTTTTTCTTCCAAAAGCTTCGTATTTGGATTAAGATAGCCTTTAAGTCAATTCTTCAGTTCTTATAATTTTCCTTACTCTGGATAAGTATAGTGGAAGGTGGAACTTTTTCAATACCCACACACTTTATTTTAAACTAAAATATTCATGTTTGTACCTTTCTGATGTTTTAGTTTCGGGAAACGGTTGCTTTAGAGATCTTTGATTGTGTAGTAGGTATATGCATTTGTTGTTGCTTTGTTTGTTCGATTTCTCATTATGATGTGCTAATTGCAATTGTAAACGACAGAAGGAATAACAAATAGAAGGGTTTCCGAGACGGTTAATGGGTTTTTTTTTTAAACCTACTTTCTAATTTGTTTTGCGCTATATTTTTCCTACGTGTTTACTTCTAAGATAGGCTAACCTTATGAATATATGTATAATACTAGCGTGAATGCGTATATTTCTATTGGTTTGTGACTATTTTAGTACTGGAATTCCAGGATATGACAACATAATGGCTTACATTTTTCATATAAGTTTAAAGAAAAATAAATAATTGTATTGTATTTGAAACCGTTATGCTAAGACCACAGCATGTACTAGCCTTAACATACCTGAGATTTTTTGTGTGAATTGTCTTGATAGATGTTTGATTGCTTGATTCTTTGCTTATATGCTAATCACATCTAATTACCTCTTATGAATCGATTCGTAAAATTTTCCCTGGAAATACTTAAAAGTGAAAAAAAAAACAAAACGCGCACACAAATCAATTTTAAGGAGCCCAAACGTCCGTGTTCTATACAACACTTGTGAGTCAAAGACGAATTCAACCGACGCGACGCGACGAAGATGGCAGAGACCCACAGAAGATTGTGGTTTGAACCGCACATACAAATTAAAGTGGGGGCATTATAGTAATTAAGAAAATGACCACTACTGAGAGCGTCTTACAACAACCGCCACTATACCTATACTCTCGTCTCGTCTCGACTGCGACTCCAATTCTGAACCCAGCCGCAGCCCCAGCCCTTGTGGTCAGCTCAGACACTTGGATTTCAAGCTATCATCCTATGCTGTTGCTGCTATACAAAACTAATTTAAACCTTTCTATTTTTTTTTTGATCTTGTTGTATTTTAATTACATCCCGAAACGAAAAAGTCGAAGTTCGGTGGCACAAGAGGAGCATACATGTGGATCTTCCTCTTTTCCTGAAATTAACCTATGAATTGGTGGATAACAGCTGCAGGCAATTTGGAAACGTTTTAATTACAAGCTTTGTGTCCGTTGCGGACGTCGTCGCCATCGTCCTGGGTTGCCGTCATCTTGAAGATGATGCGGGGGTTTTGCTTGATTTGGTTATAGCTTATAGGGGAAATTATGCAATTTTTCGTGAGACAAACTTATGTTTGAATCTAAATAAATGATTGAGAGAAGGTTGCGTGCAACAAAACACTATGCGATGCAGACACGGGAAGGAACAAATTAAAAACTAAATGTATGGATACAAATTTTTCAAGGGTTTTCGCGTGTCATAGGATGATAAATGTTAGGATTGATTTTTGTATAGAATTTGGGGTACAATATGAAGTTAGTTTATAAACAGGTTGATTCATTTTTTTTTTTTTTTGAACTGCGATAGACTTTTTCTCTTTCTTTTGATGTTAAAATCTTTCCGAAACCTTTCATGTAGTTTTGGAAATATATACATAGATATTTAGAAATCTGTCTGTGTCTGAGAAACTCATCTGAGATTATGAGCAGGGTGCGCGCGTCCAAATGTTGTGGAACAATTATTCGAACGATTCGCTAATTTGAGATATCTTTTATTTTTGCTCCTTTAATTAATGCATATAAGTGACTTAAGAACCCATTTCAGATTCTTGAGAACCATCAAAGCGTATGTATAGTGACATACAACTCTCAAGCGTTCCTACGTGTTGTAAGTTAGCAGGAATGAAGCGGGCAGCTGAGCTGTATGGGAAAGGGGGAGATGAGTTGGTGCACCTTAATGGTCCAACCATTCAAATCGATTCTCAACATGACTTGAAAAATATTTATATTTTTTTTTATAGCAAACATCACATAAAGAAACCTCTAAATAAGAACGGGGGGTAATAGGACGAAAGAACTCGCTTGTCCATTCTTGAAAATCCATACCAACAAAATTGTTCGCTCACTTTCAGAAAACGAAAGCTTTTTAAAATTTCTTTTTAAAAACTTAGGTGGGTGCGGGAATCATTATGTTCATGTTCAATTGTACACACTCCCATACAAAAAGTAGTCGTTTTTAAGAGGCATTGGAGTAGTTCTTTCCAGTTTGGAAGTTGCTATAAAAAAATACTACTTCATATTTTCAACTGAAAATGGGAATAAACCGCGTCAAAACTTCTATCCTCCAAAATATTTTTAAATTTTAATATGAAAGAAGCATAGAATACTTTGTTTCTAATGGTAAGCAATTTTGTATGGATACATGAACAGAACAGCAGTTGGACAAAAGAATTCTATTGTCCAATTCTCCTAAGTTTTCATTTGCGTCTGCTGAACGGTTTTTTAATGTTTCCTTTAAACAAAATTGTAGATTTTTTTTTTTTAAACTGAGAAGTTGGCAAAAGAGTTTACTGGTGGAACAAACGTTATGCAAACGATGGATAAACGAAGTTGACATACCCATTTTCTCATAAAACATGATTCTCCAAATTTTTTATAAAAAAGGACATCCTTTCATTCGTGTAAATCTTGCACTTAACAAAAAAAAACAAGCATTCAATTAATCCTCGCTGAACACACAACAACCTGTAAATCTATTTAAACTTAATTCTCCCCATGCATACCAACATATTTATACACCTTGTTTGTTATAGAAGCAACGGCGAGGAGAGAGGAGGACGCACATTTTTTTATAATCATAATCAGGCGTACGTCCATTATCAGAGATGATGATGATATTTGATGGTTTTCCCAAGAACACATTATTACACACTAACACTTATCAAAAGGAATCAAATCAACATATAAATACCAATTATGAAATTAGAGTGAGAGTTTCTCTTAGCAAGCACCAACATTAACAACAAAACCACCCTGTTGCTGACGATGCTTAGTGGTCATATTGGTCATCTCATAATGCAGTTTATCCTGTTTGCTTTGATGAATACTCCTTATACCGACTGCTACTGAGTCTGAGTTGAGTACTGACCAGACGACAACACATCCGATTCCCAACCCAAAACACAAAGAACCCCTTTCCGCTGAGAGTTAAAATTTCGGAACGTTACTATGTTATGTATGTTTACCTACTTAGCTTTCAAAGAGTGGTGTGGTGGCCCTGGTCTGTTCTGGTCAGTCAGCTGGTCAGTTATTCAGTACGTGTGAAGGGAGAGTAAAGGTGATTATGTTATATTATTTGCAGGGGGTCGGGCGCAACGCGTGTGAACATGCTACGCAATAAAGCGTTTTTCTATAGAGAAAACAATTAATCCGGGAAGGACATATGTGTTTTGCGTGACAAAGCTGCTTTTGTCCGTATGGATATGTATAGATGCGCAACGTGTTGCTCATGTGCACGTTTTTCGAGAACAATTTTCATATACAAAAATTGTTGATTGGTTTATTAGATTTGTGACTTGAGAAACGAAGAATTTGATATTAAGGAAAGGAATTTTACCAGGTTTTGGGTAAACAGTTTTGCAAAACAAACTTTAACATCAAAGGGATACAAGTAAATGCAAGCAAGGTAAAAGAAGTGGGGTGTCATAAACGAGGTAAGTTCATTTTCGCTGCTAAGGATTTGGTAAACACAAATTTTTAGACTGCTTAGGCGAAGAAAGCCAACGTTCAACTATTAGGCAAAACACTCGATGGAACTTCGACGATTATGGCTATAAAGGTTTTCGATCAACCGACCAAAAATAAAGTACAGATATAGCCGCAATTATTCACATTCAAGTCGTAAAATGCTGCTTGTGGGGATGGCATTTCTGTCGAACTGTTCAAAGCCCCGGGGAATAACTTGCTAAAGGCATAAGCCAACTTTTCTATAAAATTTGGTCAAATAGAAGTAATGCCGATGAATGCAACCTTGTTTAAGGACACGTTAAGCATTTAATCAAATTTACTTCTAATGGGCTGCGCAGCAGAGGTGAAGACTTCAAAGTTCAAACACGTCCTCAACCAACTTGTTTTCCCTATTTTGAGGCATCCAGCTAAAAACCGGTACTCACTAGAGGGGCTTCTTGGTTAAAGCCATGCTACATCCGGGATTATTTGCACCACCTAAGTCAATTATGTTGAATTCTTAATGTCTGGAAACATCGACTTTAGTCTGATATTTCAAAATTGTCTGTCCAAAAAATGTCATCGATTCTCATTTTTATTTTTAAATATTTACCAACATCGACGTGTTATAAATGTCAATTAGAAAAAAAAACCCTTTCAATTCTTTAAAAAAAAAGAAGTGCTGTAATAGCAACCCTATACTTATTAATGTTGCCATATCTAAAAGAGCTGTCGATTTTTGATCAATATCCATTTACAATCAACCACCCTTTTGCGCGTTTTCGCGCGTGCACTTCTCCATAAAAATTTGTATGTGTGTGTGTGTGTTTTTGAGTGTGAAAGGAGCAAGCAGTCTATATCTAGAGGGACACAAATTCAAGACTGCCGAAATAAAAAAGAAAAATGGTAAAAAAATAATACCTATCGAAGAAAGTCCTAGATAAATCGAGCGCGTATAATACAAAATAAACACACACACAAAAAAAAACGTTAACGACGACGGCGAGGACGACCTGCGTCCCATTTCTAATAAGAATCGAAAAACCCCTTTTTTGGAAAATTTTTAACATTTTGGAATCATCAAAAAGGGTAAGAGGTCGCAAAAGAGGCCACAAACACACACCGCGTTCAAAGAAGTTATAGCTCGGGGGAAAAAGGAAAAATGAGATTATATACGTGCCTTAGCATTTTTTTGACTCATCGTCATCGTCCTCGTACTAATACTCATTTCCTTCGCACGCTCGCCATCAGCCAGTGCTCAGCGCGCACCCAAATGCCAATGGAATTTTGAACAAGACGACAGTGACGAAGGCAGGGAAGGAAAAAACAGCGCTATGCGAAATCCTGTTAAGGATATAGATTGAATTTCATTTCCATTTCAATGCTGCATGTTTGCCTCCGGTCCCTGTCCCGGTCCCGGTTGGTCTTATTCGCAGTTGTCGATATAGGTGGATTGAAATAGCATACAAAGATAGGATTGATCAGTAGTGTACCATACCGATACCACCACGCTATATACGCCACCCCTTGCCAACCGACAAAACAAACAAACATTTTTTTCATCATTCTTATTTTTTGCAATTTTTCTCCAGTGACAGCGACGACAATACAAGGACGAAGTTTTCATTTTCCAAAAATATAATATAAAAAAAACACCTTATTCACCCTTTAACGAGTACACAAAAAAAAGGTCTCCACTCCAACAACGATGGGAAACACTTTAAAGGACATTTTTTTAGTAAGGGCACCAAATAACCCCCTTCTACCCTATACCTCTGAAGAGAGTTAGAGTTAAGATACTTTTCAATCACACATGTGTGATGTCTGCAAAATTAGACAACACAATGTATGTGTGCTGTGCAGGGTGTTTGAGTGTATATTTTATTTCATTTGTAAGTCATCGCTAGCTCGTTGAGAAAAAAGGATTTTTTATCCATTTCCATTCGCTTTTTTTCATTTATTTTCTTTTTTAAATTTGATTGGATTCAAGGAAAAAATATATACACACACAAAAAAAAAAAAACGGAACTGGGGTGTAAATGAAAAAAACCAAAAGGATAAACAATGGAATACGACTCGGTGCGGTGTCCTGGAGTCCTGGCTCTTGTCATTGTCAGTTTCGTGCGAAGGTGGTTTGCCAATTTCTTCGAATTGAAGATGGATATTGAGAAATGAAATTGTTTTTCTGTCATTTTCCATCGTCATCCGAGTCCTCATCACATAGAGGCAAAAGGACAAACATACCTAGATTACATAAAGCGAAAAAAAAGAAGATCCGTCTTTTCCCGACAAAAAAAAAACACATAATTTCTTATAATTTTTTCCAGATGGTGAATTGGATTTGAATTAAACTCGTAAACCTTAGGGAAAATTGTAAATTCAAATAAATTTAAATATGATATTTTTGAAAAAACCGATGCTTGGAATCTGTCTATCTATATGGGTTATGATTCTATATTTGGATATTGAAATGCTATAAACAAAACCTGACACTGCGGCTCTTTTCTTAAAAATGCTAAAGAACCTTAGATCAGCGCCTTTGACAGACTTTCCAGCAATATCTATGCAGCTTCATTTCCTGCACCTCTATATAGTCTCCATTAATATAGGTAAGGTACAACTACCTAAACAAGTTTTTAACCAGCTGAAAAATCGTTGAAGAAAAATCATCCAAATGCTATCATTATCATTTTCCTAGCATTTAATAGCTCCACACCAAAAAAAGAAAAGAAAATACCTTCAAAGTCTAATCCTATAATCAAGCCAAGCTCAAGATCTAAAATCATGATCCCCCAAGCTGACCATAGGTGTGTAGACCAAACCATATTTGGATCTCAACACGAAGTATCGCTGCAACTAGCCGCCGGCGATAATTGTTTTTAAACATAATTCCATGTGTAGTGGTGGCTGAAGCTGAGGTTGGTGAGGCTTGAAATTCATCTTTCTCTCCCTCTCTCTCTTTCTCTCTAATCATCGTCATCAAAATCATCATCTTCTTTAATTCAAGTTAAATCTAAGACATACCTCCAGCTAGTTCCATCTAGATGTACAGGTACACATTTATGCGCGGTGCCCCATCATGACAATTATAAGATTTGCCAAGCCAAGTCAAGTCTTACACAAAGCAAATTAAGGGTCTCTGGCTGCAGCACTATACCTAGCAGTGCATTGTGCAATGTTCAATGCTAGTGCAGTGCACACTCAGCTCACCTACGCTTTGTTCTAAACGCAAATTGGCTTAAGAGAAGCATCGAGAATCTTAACATCCCAACGACAGCTATCCCAGCACCACCAAGCCAAAGCCGAAGCCAAACCGAAGTAACCTGCCAAAGTCAAATCAAAAGCAAAAAACAATATATAGACTCGTACGTTCAGCCAGCGCAACGATGGCGAATGAGCCTTCCTTGTAACAATTTTGCAGGTTCTGCGTGAATTTGCTGATTCCATTCTGCTTTTGGCAGGGTAATTTCCTCCTCCTTCAAGCGGAAAGAGAGAGGAGCTCGCGCACACCATCACTGCCCGATCCCCATTCCAGAATTCGAATTCAAAGTCGCAAGCGGTAGTCATATTGATCTTGCCTTGGTAGACGACGTCGCCATTCGTTATAGCCGTCGATTCCTTTTAGCTCATTTTTGGTTCGATTTTTGTTGCTTTTTTTTTTTTTTACTGATATCTGCTTGGCGTTGGTTGTGTCTCCTGTTCCTGTGTCGGTCGGACGGGTGATCGGTCGGTCGGCCGGCCTGGACCTGGATATGTAAAACAATTATCGCCGGGGATAGGAGGCTAAGGAGGCATAAGAAGGCATTGTGCATCGAAATCAGAATCAGAGAACCCCCTCACCCCCCTACTGCTAATGTGAGGGCAGTTTTGTGCGCCTGCTGCACACACAAAACCCGAAAGAGTATATTTATGACCACAAGAAGACCAGTGACCATCAAATCACGCCTTGAGGGCATTATTAGGTATTCGGTATTGTACGATCTATCATAAGGTGGATACACAGTGATGGTTGATGCAGAAACGCAAAGAGCAAGAAACGACTGACATTGAATACTATATTCCTCTTCCTCCTCCTTATCTCCTGGTGCAATATGGAAAATGTGGCAGCAATCTTGTTTCTTCAGCTCGTTTTAAAAAGCAAAAAAAAAAAAAAAAGAATTCTGCATTTTTTGTCTTCATTTCGATTAATTTTTTTTTTTTTGTTGCTGGTGAAGATTGTTTATGAACATTCTGACACTTTTCCGAACAAAGGAGATCAGTTTAAATCAATCACAATTAATAGAAATCGGGTTCAAGTCTGCAAAAAGTAATGGCTAAAATGAAAATATACTCGTATAAGCTTTGTTTGGTTTTTTGTTTCCTGCTCTTATAGGAGAATATTTTTGAAGCATTATGTTGTTTTTTAATTATTCCTTGCGTGTTTTTATTTGAGAAGTTATATAAAAAAAACAAGCTGAAGTCCTCATACGTTAGGTATATTCTTTTATTCTGTGATAAATAAAATGCACGACTGGATCGAAATTACTTCCTCTTTTTTGATGCAAAGCTTAAGAGAATCTCTGAGTACCTACATATTGAAAATGTAAAGCATGCACATAGTTAAGGAGTAAGTGTCAACAAACAAAATGATTTCTTATTAATTTACTAAATAATCAGGCTAAATTATCCAATTATCAGGTTGTTAGTTTTCAACCCGGTTTATCAGGTTAAATATTTTAAATAATACAAGATTTGGACGTCGTGATAAATGAAGTTTCATTTTAAATACTCACACTTTATACAAAGATACAATTTTAGAACATTATATTAATGAATAAGGACCAAGCGCCAATTTCATTCAAGGCAATTTAGAATTTCAAGTTGTAACAATATGATACCTTTTAAATTAGCTACAATTTTAAGTAAAATAATACCGTAACTATTCGTTAATGAATTATATATTATGTTATTAAAATCGTGACTTTTTCCTTAGGTTTCTGCAAAGATATTGTTAACTTAACAAGGCGCATGTCAAGCTAAAAAGGTATATTCAATGTAAAGATATTGAATATGCACCTTCTCAACAAGACTCTTGTTTACAATTTACCTGAAGGTTTTCTTCGAATGTATTTGGGTATCAAATTTGTTCTTGTTTGTAATGTGTTAAGGCAAACATTTTTTTATCGAAAGCTTAGGTCACAACAACTTGTCAGATACTTGGCAAGCCCTTGCTGGATTTTGTAAACAAAACCCAACTTGCTTTAAAGTCAAGATGGCGGCCAAAGTTAAGCGGATAGGAGGTCGAACATTTTTATTAAGACATCATTTTTAACACCAAAGTTGTAGATAATTAAATTTTAATCAACTTTTGTTAAGGGCATTTAGGCTCCGCGAAATTAGGCCCCAAGGAAATAAGGCACCAAAAAAAAAAAAAAATTAAATAAGGCCCCAAAAAAAAAGCACACAAAACAAAAACAACGAAATTTCTAAAATTTTGGGGTGCTATTTCATTTTTTGGGGCCTTGTTACATTTTTTTTTTTGGGGCCTAATTTCATAATGAAATAAGGCCTCAATGAAATAAGACCCCAACACTAGTTTTGGGGCTTAATTTCATTTTATTTTAAAAAACAATTTGGGGCCTTATTTCATTTTTCATAATTTACATGAAAATGCTAAATAACATAGTGTTTCACAAAAAAATTAGTGAAAATTCGCTTATCGGCAACCCAGAGCTGGTAAGGTACCGCAAACTGTTAAACAAATACTTGGATTGTATGGCGCGATTTTTTGCAGCAATTCTGTTACTTACTAATGCTTTTAAATGTAAATATCGTGCTGCAAACAATCAGGGGTGCCGTGAAATAAAGTAGGAGGAAATAAGGTCGAATCGACTTTATTTCAATTTAGATTGAAAATAATGTCGAATTCAACTTTTTTTCATGGTCGACTTTATTTCCAAAAACTAAATAAAAAAATGGAAATAATGTCGATCACTTCAATAGGATCATTTTCATCGTCGACTTTATTTCCCAATATAAAACTCATTCACAATTAAATTTAAAACAAAATTCGATTTTGTTTTAAAAAAAATTATTCATTTTGCCGAAGTCCTGATCTAACAGTACATCTAGAAATTAGAAAAATTACCTCGCTTAGCCAGCTTTGTAGAAAGTATGCTGTTGAATCTATCTATATAGAATAACTTAATAAAGTAAGGTTTTCAGAATAGTCTAATAAGAAATGGGTGGCGTGCGCGCGCGGGCCGTGTCGCTCGCGTCGCCTGCGCTGCCCGTGCCCCCCACGACAACCGCACCGTGCCGCCCGGGCCACCCATTTCTTATTAAGTTATTCTATTGACGGCGCGGCTCAACGATGCACTAAAAGAAAAAAATGTTTAATAATTCCTTAAACCCTTAATCTGACCTGAGAAATATAAAACCTTACACAGGACTACGAGCTCTTTAGAAGGATTCAACAGCAACAACAGGATTCAACAGTTCTACCCTACGAAGCTGGCCAAGCGAGGTAATTTTTTCAAATTTCTAGATGTTGAATATAAGTTCGACTTTATTACCTATCTATTTCGATTGAATTTTTTTTGTCTTTTCTGCAATTTTTTAACTTTCGCCATAAATTCCCTTTTTTCGACCTTATTACTATTTTGCTATGGAAATAAAGTCGACCATGAAAAAAAGTTGAATTCGACATTATTTCCAATCTAAATGCTTCTACTTTATTTCACGGCACCACAATCAGGGAGTAACAGACTAGCAGCGAAACATCGCGCGATTTTTTGCAGCTATTCTCTTACTCCCTGATAGTTTGCAGCACGATATTTACATTTAAAAGCATTAGTAAGTAACAGAATAGCTGCAAAAAATCGCGCGATTTTTTGCAGCTATTTTGTTACTTACTAATGCTTTTAAATGTAAATATCGTGCTGCAAACCATCAGAAAATAACAGAATAGCAGCAACAAAATCGCGCGATTTTTTGCAGCTATTCTGTTACTCCCTGATGGTTTCCAGCACGATATTTACATTGAAAAGCATTAGTAAGTAGCAAATTAGCTGAAAAAAATTGGTCGAGTTTTTGTTTAACTGTTTGCGGTACTTTACCAGCTATGGGTCCCCGATAAGCTGATTTTCACATATTTTTTTGTGAAAAACAATGTTATTTTAGCATTTTCATGTAAATTATGAAAAATGCAATAAGGCCAGAATAGCTACAAAAAATCACGCGATACAATTCAAGTATTTGTTTAACAGTTTGGGGTGTTATTTCATTTTATAAAATAAATTCCAATATGAAAAAGAAAAATTGGGGTTTTATTTCATTCTTCCCAAAAAAAAAACAAAACAAGTTGGGGCTTTATTTCATTTATTTTTGCATTTCAGTGGGGCATTATTTCATTGGGGCGTAATTTCATTATGAAAAAATACCCCAATTTGGGGCCTTATTTCATTTTTTCTTTTGGGGCCTTATTTCCTGGGGCCTTATTTCACGGAGCCGGGCATTTTTAGTAAAAATTTGAAAATAAACTACTCCGCGAAATTAAGCCCCAGGAAATAAGGCCCAAAAAAAAAAATGAAATAAGGCCCAAAAAAAGTACACAAAACAACAACAACGAAATTTCTCAAATTTTGAGGTGTTATTTCATTTGTGGGGGGCCTTATTTCAGTTTTTGTTGGCATCATTTCATTATGAAATAAGGCCCCAATGAAATAAGACCCCAACACTAGTTTTGGGGCTTAAATCATATTATTTTAAAAACAATGTTGGGTCTTATTTCATTTTTCATAATTTACATGAGAATGCTCAGATGACATTGTCTTTAAAAAAAATTGTGGAAATCCACTAATACGGGACCCAGAGCATGGTTAAGTTTGTTTTCATCGCATAAAACCATAAAACTAATTGAACAGAACATTCAACAGACCAAAAGAGCCATCTTTATGGACGGAACTCTTAAAATTGTTCCTCAAGGATGTTTAAAACAGCTGTTGGTTATCTACTCTACATAGAATATTTTGACGAGGTAAAATTCATTTTTAATGCTTAAATATAAAGATCATGCTGCAAATCATCAGGGAGTAACAGAATAGCTGTAAAAAATCGGTTGATTTTTTTGCAGCTATTCTGTTACTCGCTGATGGTGATGCTACTTTTAATTTCGGGGCAGATATTTTTCTGTTGCCTTGTAGGCATGCAACCTAAAAATTCAAGCGGAGTCTATTGCTGAAGGGCAGGGGAACTATAAGTGTCCTTGTTGCAGGGAAATTGTGCAGGATACAATTCAAGTATTTTTTTTAACAGTTTGGGGAGTTATTTCATTTTCTAAAATAATGATTAATATGAAAAAGAAAAATTGGGGTTTAATTTCATTTTTTCAAAAGAAATCAAAACAAGTTTGGGCCTTATTTAATTTATTTTTGGACCATTTTTTCACTCCGGTGGGACCTTATTTCATTGTGGCATAATTTCATTATGAAAAAATACCCCAATTTGGGTTTTTATTTCATTTTTTTTAAGGGCCTTATTTCTTGGGGCCTAATTTCACGGAGCCAAAATAAACGAGTTATTTAACAAAAACCCATTTTCCAAATATTTAAAATGGCGGCCAACGCAAAAGATCTAGACGGTCGAAAATTATACTGAACACTCTTTATGAACCCCTCTCACAATTAAAAGAACAAAAATCCACTTATAATTGTTTTTTGTATTTTAGCATTTATTTTTGTTTAATTCAACTGGACTATAGAGTCTGGCCCAGGAAAAAATACGTTCCGTTTCCGTCACTAATAAATATAAATATTTTATGAAACCATTTTGTATATGTAGCAAGACTGCCATAAGTGTGATGGCCTGTGGTGAGACATAGCAGGTGATTTTTATCGAAAATACCTGGAAAAAAACAACAACAAACATAGTCTCAATGAATGTTTTGAATTCAAGGAACTCCTAATTTACTTTAGGTCAAAGGCACACGACGACGAGGAGGAACTTAAATAGACATTTCCTTGAAGTTATGTGATGTTGGCTGGATTGTGTTTTGATGTGAATGGGTTTGTTGACCTTATACCTTGTGCAAAAAAAAAAAACTGCTATCGTAATACCCCTCAAGCAACAAAATCAATAAAAAAGTATAGATTCAAGTAGGAGGATATACAGGATATGCTCTCTCTAACATTGACGACAGGTTTTTTTTTATCTACTCTCACTGATATTCACATTTCGTTCGTCACCGTCGAGTCGTCCTTGTCGTCCTTGTCGTCATCGTCATCGCCTTCGTCATCACGGTCCATCGTCTGTCCTATGTTTTTTTTTCCTGTCTTGAAAGAAGGTATGTATGAGACTATAACGACTATATACGAGGGACTAAATGAGCGTGCTATTGTAGATATAGCTAACTGGAACTGGCTCTCTATAAGGCAATTGGCATGACCCTGACCCCTAAAAAATGTGTTTTTCTTTTTTAGAACGGTAGTTTTTTTTATGTTATGGCGGACACTAAGGTAGCCACCCTCTCCTATGGTGCGGCCGGCGATGCCGATGGCATCATCCCGGAAGTTAAATGGTGGTTCGGTGTGTATCTGCTGTGTGTTTTTATTTTATTTTTTTTAGGAAGACCATTTTTTTTTTTTTGAGAACAAAGAATATAAACCAACACTGACGAACTTAAAATTGATGGATTTTATACATCGCCGATGACAGATGTTAAAATAAAAAAGAATTATTGCGATGATTATTGAGATCTTAGGTAGGTAAGGTAGGCATACATTTTTAAGACGCCGAAAAAGTTTCAAATTGACTCAATTTCGTCTGCGTTTTCGATTTGATAACAGAAGGGGGAAATAAGAATACGTACAAATATGTATATTTAAGCTTTAAAAAATACTTTGTTTTATTTTAAAAACCCTTTACCGCATGGTGGCTCATACATGTTATTTTGTGCCTGCAGAATGAAATTAGTATAATTTACGTTCAAAACTGTATTAACAAGCGCCATCTATAAATAAGTTGTAGCAATTAATTCTTTCGTCAAACTTGTCGAAATTGTCAGCCGAGCAGGAGCGCGTTTGCTTAATTCAAAATTGTGTAAAAAATAGAAAACTAAAAGTATGTGCTTGCAAAAAAATATATCAGTAAAGAAAGTAATCTAAATATTATTGATATTGAATGTTTTTTGTTCAGTATGGTGAAGTAGTTATATTTAAATGTTGTAAAAACTGAATGGATCATATGATGCTATGAATGCAAAAGTGGCGTAACCCACTTATTGTAATTGGGTTTAAATCGACTCAAACAAGCACATAAGCCTTGAAAAAAGTAATATTTGTGTTGTCGAAAGATAAGACACTCAAGAATCTAAAACTATGTTTAAAATAATTTATCTCCATAAGACAAAAATATGAGAGACAAAATAAGCCAATTTTTCAAAATAGGGTTACACCACTTTTGCACTCAAAGCCTCATATATGGCACACCATGCAGAAATGTTCCATTTGCATTGGTACATATTTGAGCCAACAGGTAACAAGGGTAAGAAATTCCGATTTTTTTTTTCGGTCGACCATAGTTTTTTCTTATATATTTTCGTGTCATACAAACACAATACGCTGCCAACATCACCAACACTATTTCATGTTATTCCGCATTACATACAATTTCCAATAGATAAATGATTTATTTTGTAATGATAATTTTAGTTCGTTTTCTGCTCAATGTGCCAAATATGATCCAAACTGGAAAAAGGCAATTTTTCCGATTTTAATCAAATACAATAAAAATTCCTGAAACACGTGTCCTTTAATTTAGCATTAACTATCAAATACTTTTTTTTTCATGAAGAAAAAAAATCATGCAGTAAGGGGTTAAGATAGAGAAGATTTACCATCTCTGAAATAACCCTAGAACCTTAACAATCCATAAAGATTGAAACTAAAGATGTAAATTCTGCAGATGCTCCACGAAAAAAAAAAATAACCACCAAAAGAAAAAAATCAAACGACTTCACGCATTGACCAACATGATGACATTTTAATTAACAAAACTAAATCTTTTTTCCTACTCGACCCACCCGCCCGACATTCATTCAGCACCAGCAAACCTAAATCAATTAATTATATTAAGCAATCAGAGCTATACAGTCCCCAGCCCCATATACAACAGCGGGAGTTCGATGCCGAGTCTTTAATAAACACATATAACCTACCATCTATTATAGGCATACTGATGAACATTGTCACCAATTAAGAGCACCCATTTGGATTGCCAAACAAAATTTCAATCAGAAGCTTCGGCTTCCTCATTTCTTTGAGTGCCAACATCCTCGAATATCTTACGGTTTACTCTCATTTTCAATTAACTCGGAAATAAATAGCTGCGTTATTATGATGGCGATGTGTGGTACCTACCCAGATTTATTTATCCCAACAGCGATCGGCCGGCCGGCATGGGGCAGACGAACGGACTCATAGAGTCACATACAAATTAAAACATCACCACGAGACGAGAATGAATCGTAACAAATGTCACATAATAAACCATAATAATCATCAGTATTATAGTATAGTTATCAGTGTATTATTCCTCTCCGATCACTGTACTAACTATGTAATGTACATATAACATATACATGTATCGTATATAGAAATACATGCATACACTGAAAAACAAAGAGACACAACAAAAAAATCAAATCAAATCCAATAGTTCCATGATAAAAATTGAACACATATGTGTACGCTTCTTTCCTTAAAAAGAATAAAGAGATTCACAGCAAACAAAAAGATCTGTGTTCAAATTTTAAAGTAGACTTGGTGATGTCAAACTTAGCAGGAGATATGGAAATTAAAATACCTTCCGGCTTAATACTGAAATGAGTACTAAGCAGCGTCCACATTATGTTGATTTGTTGACCAACAGTGTTGAGTTGATGTGGACGTGTAGATCAACAGAGTCAATCAACTTTTGTTGACCCGAACGTACCCTGACTCAAATAGATAGAAACTATAAAATGAAAAGCGCATGCGCTGTCTGCGTTCAATGTATTTTGATATTTTTGTGTTTTGATTTTTGTTATTAAATACTTTTTATTTTTTTCGTTTCTGGTTTTATTTGTATTGTTATTTAAAATGAAATGGACGTGGAAACTTTAGTACGTAAATGAGTGTTCCATTGGACACATGACAGTATATACACTTCCACACGTACACACTTGCATGTTGAACGATAGTGTAAAAAAAACAATGTTAATAAGCATGATGTGTACGCTGCTTTAAACAAAAATCTTTTAGCCTGCACCCACACCAAATAAATAAATATGCTGGGGCAACAACCCATGAAGAACCAGGGCCTAGTGACTTACAAGTTACAACTCAAAACCATTCCTGGGTGCGCGGGTCGACAGGAATGAAGTAGGGGACCTACAATTTTATGCCGAATCCAAACGGCTAGACGAGAAAGCATTTTTGATGGCAAGTTGAAAAAAAAACCTTAAGAGGATGTGGCTGAGGATTGAACCCAGACCTCCAGCTTGACAGTCCAACGCACTATCCATTACACTAACGGGCTACTACCGCACCAAGTAAAGTAGAAACAAATACAGCAAAATTGACTCATCCAAATAGAACAAATCAACAACGGACTTTTGATTGCTCTGGTTATAAAAAGTCATGCTTTATAGCACAATCGTTTATATGTTGCTCCTGCAATATACAGAAAATTAATGAGTGTATGAACAACAACCATAGTCCTAGCCTATTTGCTCCATACTGTCATTTTGGTTTTTCTTTTTTGACTGTTCGGTGTGAAGTGTGGACCCTCTTAGATAATTGAATTTAATGTCTATCGTGTTATACTAAGTTTCCACCGAACATTAAACCGAGATCAAGTATGATTTATCAAAAATCTCCTTCAAATCTTGAAAATTAACCATACAAATTTTAATCTCCTCAAATGAAGGTTTAAAATAAAATGAATAAAAATCTTCTTGAAAACATTGGTTTGTCAAATCGAAAATCATTTTAAGGCCATTTTATTTCGTTGACAAAAAAAAATTAAAGACCATTTGAATTTTGTGTCCTCTTGATGAGGACCTGCATCGTGCCTGATCGGGAAACTATTGATTGCTCAGAACTTGGTCTGGGCCAGTAGCGCAACAATCAGTCACGATGAAGTGCTTGTTTTACCTCCTCGTGGTGGTCCCCGGGCAACTATTTGTGTATCCCAATATACATAAATAGGCCAAAATTACAAGTGCGAAAAGGCCTAGCTTTCTAGGATAGGTTACGGAGGTTAGCATTCTCCGTAACTGAAATCAACCCGCTACCGAAACCAACACTACGCCTCGGATAATTAATGATAACTCGTTGACGACTTTTGGCTATTGTACCTGGACAAAGATTGGTTTCTGGAATGTGAAGACGCTTCTTGACAATGGAAAAGAAGGTCCTCAGAATGCCAGATTCCTGCAACTAGAGAAGGAATTCATGCGGTATAGGATGGACATCTTAGGGATAAGTGAAGTTAGATGGCTGGGCGCGGGGAAGTTTAAGTCACCAACCCGTAACACTGTACTATTCTATTCCGGAAAAACACCTGGAAGCGCTCGGGAATCTGGCGTTGGATTGCTGCTTTCCAAAACAGCTCTCAAAAGCTTAATTTCCTGAGAGCCTTTAGGTGACAGGATCCTGAAAGCCAGGTTCCGGACTAGAGTACGTCGCGTCACCATCATACAGTGTTACGCCCCAACTTTGCTCTCTTCTGACGAGGAGAAGGAGGCCTTTTATAACCGGCTGAGTGCTGCTTATGATAGCGTTCCACGAGGTGATATAACTATGGTGATGGGAGACTTAAATGCCAAGGTTGGCTGGGCTAAGGCATGTCATGGGAAAACATGGTGTTGGTAACCGAAACGACAATGGCGAACGATTTGTCGATTTCTGCAACGCCAACGGCCTTGTTATTGGAGGGACCATGTTCGAGCATAAGACGTGCCACAAAGTCAGTTGGGTGTCGACTGACAGACAAGCAACTTCCAACCAAATTGACCACTTCGCGGTCAGCCGGCGTTTTAGAAGCAGTCTCCAGGACGTCCGTAACAGAAGAGGTGCTGACATGGGAATGGCCCGGGACCACCGTCTGATGGTTGCTACCGTTAGATTGCGTACAGCTGCAGTTCGGAGATCCCAAGGAAACACTCGAATGCCCAAGTTTAATACAGATAGACTAAAGGATCCCGCAGTGCGCCAACAACTAGGGGACCACCTTTCACAAGGATTGAACGCAATCAGCAGCACGGAAACCACATCCATCGAAAATCATTGGTGTGCTGTGAAAAATGTGTTCATATCCGGTGCTGAAAGTATAGTCGGCCGGGCGCAAGGGAGAAATAGTGCTTGGCTTTCCGACGAAACTTGGGCAAGGATCGAAGAAAGGAACACCTTAAAGCTCGCATCGCAGCTACCCAGCAGCAGGGAGAAACGAGCTTGAGTCTACGTACCGCATGAAGATGAGGGAAGTTCACCGTAGTGTGCAACGTGATAAGCGTAACTACATCAACGCATTGGCTACAGAAGCAGAAGAAGCCGCTAGTAGGTGTGACAGTAGGACCGTCTACAGAATTACCAAAGAGCTCACTGGTGTCCAGAGCTCTAAACAACACCTAGTTAAAGACACAAACGGATCCCTGCTAATTTCGGATGAGCTCATAAGGTGGAGGGAACACTTTTCTGCGGTTTTAAACCGCGTTTTCGCCAGTAAAGTGAACCCTATTCCCACTGAGCTACCCGAAGTAACAATTTCCCGAATACGCACCGTACCCCCCAGTAAAGAAGAAATTATCACCGCCATCAAAGCACTGAAAAACAACAAAGCGGTTGGACTTGACGGTATTCCTGCAGAGCTCTAAGGAGCAGCCCCAACGACATCGAGCAAGCTACTGCACCCACTTATTAAGAGAGCTTGGGAAACAGAGAGCTTTCCTGAAGAGTGGAAAAAAGGAATGATTGTCAAGCTCCCAAAGAAAGGAGATCTCACACAGTGCGAAAACTGGAGAGGAATATGCGTTCTGCCTGCAGTAGCCAAGATAATAGCAAGGATAGTTTTGGACCGAATTAAAGACCACCTCGAAGACACACTCGACGCCGAACAAGCAGGTTTCCGCACTGGATCTTCCTGTGTGGATCACATCAACACCTTGCGGATCATCATCGAACAGTGCGTTGAATATCGATCACCACTTCACCTGCTGTTCATCGATTTTGAAAAAGCGTTCGACAGTGTCAATAGAGAATTTATTTGGCTTGCTTTGCGCAGGAGGGGCATCCCAGATAAATTGATTGCTATTATCAAGGCTACATATGATGGATCCAAGTGTCTCGTTTTGCACAAAGGTAGGCTGCCAGAGGAGTTTGAAATCCAAAGTGGAGTTAGGCAAGGCTGTATACTGTCACCAATACTGTTCCTGTTGGTGATAAGTGACGTACTGCACGCAGCTTTGTCAAGTGGAAATGGAGGAATTCAGTGGACTCTGCAATCTCACCTCAAACATCTGGACTAAGCGGACGACGTATGCTTACTCTCTCATAGGATCATGGATCTCCATCAAATGACAACAAGGGTGGAGAGAGAAGCAGAAATCGTTGGGCTTAAGATCAACTCGGCAAAAACTAAAAGGATCAGAGTTGGAACTTCCTCATCAATCCAAGTAAATATTTCTGGACAACCGGTAGAGATGGTAGAGGATTTCCAATATCTTGGGAGTATTGTCTCTACGGGTGGCGGAACTGAACTGGACGTAATCAGAAAAGCAAAGGCTGCGTTCGGAATGCTGTCCAAAATATGGAGAAACAACTCTTTTAGCTTAAAGACCAAGTTACGACTGTTCCGCTCCAATGTTGAATCCGTTCTGCTTTACGGCTGCAGCACTTGGAAAGTCACTGACACTGTCACTAGAATGCTGCAAACCTTCGTTAATAGATGTCTACGAAACATCTTGAGGATTTTCTGGCCCAACCGTATCTCCAATGCCGAACTTCATGCGAGAACGGGTCAGGAGCCCATAGACTCCATTATACGAAGAAGAAAGTGGCAGTGGATTGGCCATACGCTTCGAAAAGGCGATCGGTGCATTGTATCTCAAGCAATGCAGTGGAACCCGCTCACACAGGAGGGAAGACAAGTGGGCCGGCCTAGAAGTACATGGCGAAGAACGGTCGAACAGGAATCGGCACGACTGGGGAAATGTTGGAGAGAGCTGACATATATTTCGAGAAATCGTACACGATGGCGCGTAGGTGTAGTGGAGGCCCTATGTCCCGTAAGGGAAGCATCACGGACGTAATAGGTCCGAGGACCTAAGTAAGTAAGTAAGTTGATGATCTTTTTGTGTATTATAAATTATATGCCTCAAACTTTTTTATTCGTTTCTGCTTTATTTGAATTTTTGCCTTAAGTGATTTATTTGCTTATTTGGCCGGCTATGAGTTACATGTTAATATTTGACGTAAGGCTATAAAGCCTTTTTGTTATTCTAATGCCTTATTTTCTTTTTTGAGTGACGCATATAAGCAATTTGTATTTGTTAAATATATAAAAATTAACACTGATTTGTTTGTTTTAATCAGTTTTGCTGGGTCCACCCTTAAACAACACATCACACATAAAGAGTCAAAATATTCCTGAGATTTTGAAGTTCTTTTTATTCTCAAACCACTATTCCAACAAAAACTCTTTCCTATTCTTCTATTCTGTCTAACGAATGTCGAGAATTAAATTATATTTCACAGCCACTCGCAGCCGTATTAATAAAAAACGCTTATTCCACCTCTATTCCATGATGAGTTTACAAAACCATGGAATAAGAGTTAGTCGATGGAATAAAATTTCCTATTAATAAAAACAAAACGAAAATCTACTACAATAAGAGGATCACGTTACCGATAACACCTAATAATTCTGTCAAAGTTATTATCATTTGTTTGACACGTGAGATTTGTATTCCTACGCTTAACCACCATGTTCGGTGGTTTAACTTAGTAAACGTCACTTAGACGAAATTATGTTTTTTTAAATAAAATGTTGTACTAAGTCAATGGAATAAGGTTAACCCTTCCCTATTCCACGTTTATAACTTTGGCTGTCGATGTATTAACGGCATATACAAGTTCAAACCGGCGCAGGGTCAAAAGTCAACAGGCCAAAAGTCCATACAAAAATCTTGTGGACTTCTGGTCCATTGACTCTGGATTTCTGACCCACTTCAGTGGATCACTTTATAGATAGTTTTCTTTAACAAGACTGCTTTGGTTGGCCCGCTTCCTGGGGTTAAGGATCCTTTTCGGGTCCTCTGTCCCGCTCACGCGACTCCGTCGCTCCGCTTAGGGTATGCTCAGTCGCCAGGGAGGCGCCTATGTTGTCAGTTGGTGTGCTTTAAGTTTACGAGTAGTGAAGAGTATACAAATTAATTCTTAACAAAATAAATAAATAATTCTTAATTGTTCTGCTTTTTTTCAATATTATAATATGTAATTATTGTGGTCTTATGACCCACTTTCTTTCTAAAATTAGGGAATATTGACCTTTTTTTTGTGGACTTTTGACCCACTTGAGTGCGTCAAATCTCCACAACACAATTGTGGACTTCTGACCCACCCAAGTGGGCCAAAAGTCCATTATGGACTTTTGGCCTGTGGATTTTTAATCCTGCACTGTTCAAACCTACCTAAACAATTTGATTTTTTTTTAATAAAATGATGGTTAGATGATGGTAAATTTTTCTCAGTGTATGTTTTTGTTCTGCCAGCCATACTGGTGACAATGGCAACACAAAGCAAAACATCTAAATACCAACAACAAAATAATAATAACAACCGTTATAGAGCCCATATAATCCATATTATAAACAACGATACTTACTACGCAGTGCAATGGCAAAATCACGACTCGACAGCAAACGAGAGGCAGAGGTGGTAGTGAGTGGAAATTAGTTGAGAGACCTAAGGAAAGTCAAATCACTGATGAACACTCATATTAAAGTACACAGCACACATTATAGAGTGGACCTCTGATGCCTTTGGGTGTATACATATTGGTTTGGAAATTGGAACCCCCATTAATTGCGATCAGGCAAGGCATAGTCGTCGCATATATAAATAAATATAAAAACATACCTATGTGTATAAGCATATATGAGGGTACACATTCGGGTGACACTCTTAAGTAGCATCAAATCGTTTTTAATTCTTAAATTGGTTTAAATTGTATTTAATTATGGCAAAAGCAAGCGCACCCGATGATAGAATCTGTTCCGTCCTTATACGACGTAGAAACGTCCATTCCAATTTTAACTATACATATATCAGAACGACCCCTTAATTGAAATGATTCCATTTCGTTATTCATTATGATTATTTTTAACTAAATAAAAAAAAATACTCTCTCTCTCACCAATGCCGAGATGTGAATAATTTAAATAATAGTGCACATTATACATAGAGTGATAGTGAGAACGCTTGATAAAAATTAATAAAGACCGTCCAACAGATCGGATGACACTTTGTGGTACGACTTTTGAGATGGATACCATACACTTCCGCCCGCTTTAGTGTAGATTTTTGTTTTGATTCTTTTGAACACAAATTATAACAAAAATTGGCGATGGATGAGCTTGAGAGAATATATTTTGCCTATATCTTGATTGTATCACTGTATGTACATTGTACATATGTATTATGTTATGTGAGATGTTTTTAATTTGGTTTATTAGCTTAATACAAGCACATAAATACATATGTTTGGTGTGCCATCTTTAACTTACGCTCACAAAAGAAAATGCATTAAAGAAATGTAATTACCGGGACTTAATGAGAGTACAAACCAATACGAAGTCATGGGGGGGGTTTTGACATTCATCAACCTGATAGCGTTGCCGCAGGCCTTCACGAAAGTGTAGCAATTTTTTTAGAAAAAAATGTAACAAAAGCAGAAAGATTGTAACAAATTGAAAAAAAAAAATTTAAAGAAATATTTTTCGTGCCTTGCAGTTGTCAAAATTTAGAAGCAGAATCGGTTGTCTTCACCTTGATTAAAGTGAAATTACATTCAATTAAAAAAAAACATATTTCCATATGTACCTATCTATGTACAAAATTTAAAATTTTAAATACCTACACTGGCTGGTTGGTATGCAAAAAGTTTTATCTCCGTTTGAAGTCTTATTTTTGTCGGGTTTTTTTCATACCAAAAATGTCATAAAAATGAGATTTGAGATACCACTACTGTCAAACAAGATAACCGTCTAAGGTCTAGTTTTAATTGGGGGGGGATTGTTTTTTTAACTAGACTATTTATTTCTAAAAGAAACATCAGAGTTTGCTTCTAACTTACGAAAACATTTCTTGCATAGTGTTTATTATACAAAATTGAACGATCGAGTTGGAGCTTTAAGATATGGGTTACAAGATTTCGACTCGATTGCACTCATCCAGTTTGATCGAGTTCAGCTAAGCCAATGTCAACTCGAAGCAGGTACAAATCGGTGGAAGCGTAGTTCAAACTCACTTCAACATCAGACATAAACGTAGTTTCTATAAGTAATGTGAAATAAAACCCACAAATAAGAAAATTGTTGCAAGTTGAACAATTGTTGAATTGTTGAAAAAGTCTAACAAAAATGAAAAAAAAGTAACATTGTAACAACGAAATAAAATTTAAAATTAGTGTAACACTTATGTTACATTTGTAACATTTTGGTAACGCTGATTCTGAAGTGAACGTTGCGAAATGATGCTCGATTCACAATGCAACGTGAAAACGCGACGTGAGCGTGACGAGAACTCGTCGTAGTTGTCAAGCCGATTTCAAATCATGTAAGTATACGAGGGAACAACAGGGTATGCACAATGAAACGTTTCTCGTCGTCACGTCACGCCGTAGTTGGGAAAATTGAAAAAAAAACGCTCTCGTCGACATTTTTTATGTTTTTTTATATTCGACTGATGGTGAATTTTGTGAAATTGTAGAAAAGAATAAAGAAAACAACAGATAAGTGTAAATTAACAAAAATAAATATAAATTTTGTTGACAATGAAATTATATTTATAGATCTATTTGTGTTGACAAAATTATAATGTTTTATTGTTTAAATTTCTTTGCATTTTAAGCCGAAAACCATTTTACCAGCCCAATGAACAAACACAATTACTATATTTAAATAATTAAAGTAATTTCAGTTTGATTATATTCATTATTTTGAATGCACACTGCACAGCAAGAACAAAAATAATAAATAATTTAACGCTGTCAAAAAACTCGTCGTCAAGAAACTCGTCGCATTGTGAATTGGGGAACGCATTTATAACTAGAAAAAAATGACAGCGATTCACGTCACGCTCTCGTCACGTTTTCACGTTGCATTGTGAATCGAGCATGATTTCACTTTGGCGATTGTGTTTTTTTGACACTTACAAAAACAGTGGACTCATCAGTTAGATGCTGTCATACCTTCCAAAACGCATTTTTGTGTCGAAGTTAACGATTGATCTTTAAACTAGGTCTAATTGTATTTGTACATTATGATTCAATTTGTATTACTGTTTTTCATATCACTACCTATATTAATACTAGTTTTGGTGTACCGCAAGGAACTATACCTGGCCAAGTATACTATTTTTGATTAATGATATTTGTAATATTTTAGGAATTTCCAAAAAATATTAGCTTGTCGATGATGGTCTTATGTTCGTAAGTGATGAAGATTTGTTTAAGTACCAACTTAATTAAAAATTTATCCAAAACCACTCTAATAAGTTTTCAAGTCTTTCGAGCTTGCAGCAGAAAACCAACTTTTTTTTAAATTTTACTTGCCATGGGTTTCCCAATAATCATAAAATCTGTGGGTTTTTCGATAAATTTGTCGAAGGTTTTTGTTTGTAGTATTATTAAATTTGCTCAAAAAAAATAATAAAACGTTATGTTTAGTACGCATTTTCTGGAGAAAATTGACCTCGGAGTAGGCTGTCCATCTGGGTACTTTACAAAAAGAGGACATTACAAAATAAAAATATATTTTTAAATACGAAAAACGAATAAGTTATACATAACTCAAAATTTTACAAAATATTAAATTAAATATGAGAATGAAGAAAAAGGTCAGAAGTCAGACTTAAGACATCATATCACATGTACACTACCCGACAACCGATTAGCACCTCCTATGCTTCTTGACTTTGAAGCTTCATATCAGCGACTAAAATAAAACGTTTGAAATTAATTTTTTGTCAATGAAAGTTTATAGTATTGTACGCAAAAAGAAATGAAAGTTAAAGTCGTAACTCAATTAATAACATTTTAACAGAATTTTAAAAAATTTAACCTGAAAAATAAACTTTTTTTTCTGGACATTTTATTAGAACCCCCCATTGGAAATGCTGAATAACATAGGAAAATTTATAAATCAGTTATAAATTAATAATGATTTGTACCACCACGGTTAACTATAACCTCGGACATCCTGTTGGGTAAGGAGTCATATAACTTCTTTATGTAATCAAGTGAAATAGTCTCCCACGCACTTAGCTTAGAGGTTACAGGTATGGATAGGGGCGTTATACTGCTGGAACTTCCATTCCAAGGGCCGAAAAATATCCTTGATTGCAGAGAAACTAGGAAAGTCGTTCTCAATGCACCATTCTACGCTGTGTCATTCGAGGAGTAAGAAAATGCAATTTAATATTGACATCACCAACCAGCACGGCTATGCAGTCAATCTAAAGTATGGTCTTACTTTCGAAGATCATGGAAGCAGTAAGCATAGCCATCGGGACTCTCCAAATAAGTTTTGTGTTGTCTGGAAAGACTACAAGCTGCCACTCCTTCTTCCTGTTCATATGAGTTCTGCAGAAATCGAGGCGTTGGTCGTTTCGAGGTGCTTTTTTGACGTTTTAAATAATCAGCATTAGAAATAATTCTCTGCACAGGCATGCTTTTACACCGTTGTTTTCTTTAATTTTAGCGGCAGAGTCCTGTGAATTTTACGCGTGTATCAAAATAATTCGCTTTTCAATTGCTATAATCACAGAAGATGCCTTTCATATTCATTTCATTGTTATGCTCATTGCGTAGGAATGAGGAATTAACTTTACGGTTGTGGTTATTTTTTTTTTTTGAAAATTTGATGGATTGATTCGCCACATTCACTTTAAGACTTTAACACTTTTGTTGTTCCCATAATTACTTATTTAAATTGAAAGTTATTCAAAATAAACCATTGATAACTTCAATAAGAAAAATACGTCAACTTACACGCAAAAATTAAAAGTAAAGCGTAGAGGTTCAAAAAAATACAATGGTGCAAAATTTTAAACAACCTATTGTTAAGGGCTTAACATTTTACTAGTTAACAATTTTCTAAGTATTTAGCAATTTACTATCTATTCCCAAATTGTAAACACTTTGCTAACTAGTAAATTGCATTTGTAGGGTTTGAATTTGATGAACACAATTATTTATTTATTTAATAAATCTATCAAGTGCAATAACTT
This sequence comes from Melangyna quadrimaculata, assembly GCA_949320155.1. Classification (NCBI taxonomy): domain Eukaryota; kingdom Metazoa; phylum Arthropoda; class Insecta; order Diptera; family Syrphidae; genus Melangyna; species Melangyna quadrimaculata. Next base: position 1,250,357 of record OX439486.1, read on the forward strand.
TTTTAGATTGATCAATGAATATGTACAAAGAAATACCTAATATAAAATATCATAATATAATTTATAGTTTATTTACATTTTAACATTTAAAATTTAAAATTATTGGCTTAACATAAATCTCTATTAATATTAAAGTCGATTAAATGAAAATATTTATTAAAATAAAGACAAGAATTAGTTAACGGATTATTTTGACCATAATTTGTTAAATGCCTCGGAATGTAAAAGAATTCCTTTTCTCTAGGTCTCAGAGATCGTTAAGGTGCACAAATACCAAAAAGAGAAAGGAGACTAGAACAGTCCATGTGACCAGATTTAACATAATAAGCAAATATAGCAAAATAGTATGATCTTCTTTTACTGAGGAGCTTTAAATCAATAAGCTTACATCTCGTATCATACGAAGGCATTAGCGGATATGAGTATATTTTGCGGAGAGCAAATTTCGTGAACTTTTTTTTAAACCTTTTTGATACGATGTATGGTTACGTTATAATATGGGCTCCAGATAATAGTACAATATTCAAGAACGGAACGTACAAGAGAAACATATAACGCCCTCAGGGTATACGGATCATTGAAATCCTTGGAGTTTCTTACAGGCGCGAACGGAGGAAAAAATTTCGGGGGGGGGGGTTTAAACTGAAAACTCAAAATTAAGAGTGAAATTGTATGGCGAGGAAGTTAAATTCATACATTTGGGGGGGGGGGGGGGGCGGTTGAACCCCCACCCCCCCCCCTGCGTTCGCGCCTGGTTTTTTATAATGAAACCAAGCATTGCATTGACTCTGGAAATAACATAATCGATATAACAAGTAAATCTCAGCACTGGGTCAAAAATTACACCTAAATCTTTTTTACATTCAAACATTGTATCCAACTTAAAAATTTTGAATGAAAGCCCATACCTTTTAACTTGGCAATTAGAACGTTGTGTTGAACTCGGTCAAATGCTTTCGAAAAATCAGTACATCGACTTGATTCCTTCTTTCCATAGCTTGAAAACCATGCTGGGATTTGGAGAAATAGTTTTTAACTAAGGAATAACTTTCTTTTTTACTATATATTCAAATACCTTGGGTATGACCTGAAGTTTGGCAATTGGTCTGTAGTTTTCGACTGCTTGTTTGGGTCCAGATTTATGAATTGGAGATATAAATGAGTGTTTCCAGCAATCCAAAAACACACCTTTAGTGAGAGTCAGTTTAAAAATAATATGAATAGGAGTTACTTCACAAGATTTCAATTTTTTTTTTTAATATTTGAGGTATATTATCTGGTGGTAGGCTCACTGAGTCCTCAAGAGATGACAGTTCAGTAAGAATCTCCTCTTCAGAGATCAAAAAAGAAGGCAGGTTGTCGGGCAGTGTATGTACTTTTTCTAAATAGGCAACTTTATCTTTAAGGCATATTATAGAAGTTTTGACAACGTATTCCTATTTAATTACAAAATGTACATAATAAAGAAATTTTTAGTCTATTAATTGACATTTGAATACAAATTATTGGACTAAATTATAAATTAAGACAAAAGTGAGACGAGACGAGAAGAGAAGAGACGAAACAAGACGAGACGCGACGCGACGAGACGCGGTTAGACGAGACGAGACTCGACGAGACTCGACGAGACGCGACGAGACGCGACGAGACGCGACGAGACAAGACGATATGAGACAAGACGAGACGAGACGAGACGAGACGAGACGAGACGAGACGAGACGAGACGAGACGAGACGAGACGAGACGAGACGAGACGAGACGAGACGAGACGAGACGAGACGAGACGAGACGAGACGAGACGAGACGAGACGAGACGAGACGAGACGAGACGAGACGAGACGAGACGAGACGAGACGAGACGAGACGCGAAGAGACGAGACGAGACGAGACGAGACGAGACGAGACGAGACGAGACGAGACGAGACGAGACGAGACGAGACGAGACGAGACGAGACGAGACGAGACGAGACGAGACGAGACGAGACGAGACGAGACGAGACGAGACGAGACGAGACGAGACGAGACGAGACGAGACGAGACGAGACGAGACGAGACGAGACGAGACGAGACGAGACGAGATGAGACGAGACGAGGCTGCATCCGAGACGAGACTGGACCGAAATTTACAGAGAGTCGTAAAATATTAGAAATCCAATTTAAGTTAAATATTTATTTTGTTCTGCATATATTCAAACTATAGTCGGAAATATTTCGTTCCAATAATTTTTAGGTTGTCCGGATATCGCATTTTTCGGAGACGAGACAGGGGCGAGACTTAATTATACGAGACCGAGACGAGACGAGACTGAAAATTTTCGATTACAAAAGTCTCGCCGAGTCTCGTCTCGTGGCCAGCCCTAGTTGTTACAAATATATTTCGATAAATATTATAAGTAAGTAAATTTCAACAAGACTTAAGGTTTAAGTGTTGATAATACATACACATTAATGTATTTGAATCTTTCAAAATATGGATGTGTTGCAAGCAACACTAAATAAATTATATTGCAGATATACAGACAGTGGCAGCTGCTTTAATTTTAAAAATTAATAAAATATTATGGGAAACATTTCATTCATTCATTCAAATAATGCTTCATGAGAAAAATTCAAGTCAAAATATAAAACAAAAATAAATTATTATAACTTGGTTGTAACTATTGTAACTGCAGAAAATACTATAATGTTTTTTGAAACGTTTGCGTGAACAACTTCAATTTAAAAAAATACGATGTCTTTTCAAGTTACATGGTGTTACAATTACCGAAAATATATTTATGAAAATTGAGATATGGCGGGAATTAACTGAACGATACCACAAACATTCTTGACATTCCTGTATAATAAAACTGCAGCTACCTTCACAAGACGAAGTCAGGTTGGTAATATTTTTACATTTCGTTTATGTTATTGAAGTTACAATAGTGTACATCAAATCTAAAAACGCGTTTGTAGCCAGAGATCAGAAATAAATCTGAACCTTTTGAAAGGTTCCTTAATAACTGTTATTTGTTGTCATTTTCAATAATGGTCACTCAATAACCTTTATTCTCAACAATCAAAAAAATACGTCAAGGTCTGACAGCAACCTTTATTTTGTTTTTTTTTAGGTTACGGTCAACCAGTGAGATTTATCTCTGAGAGAAAAAAATAAATCTCATCTGCAATTTTATCAATCAGAATGCCCGTTAGTATTTTGTAAGCACTGATGCATGCGAAAATGCAGGTTATTGGGCTTTTTCGAAATTGCATTGGTTGTGCTTGGCGTCCCAGTAACTCCAGTCACAGTCGAAAAGGCGTTTTCGCCTTTGCACTTTATTTAAGGCGATTATTAGTACGACTTAATACCTAAAATAAGAAAAAAAGCTTATATGTATTTGTGTTTGAAAAATAAACATGTTCTCGGATAATTCCAAATCGTCTGCATTAACCATTTTTGATTTATTTTTAGCGAAAAAGGTTAAAGGTTGACCTTTTGCATTAATTTCTTCGTAAAAATCTCAACCATTGAGAGATATTTTTGAAAATAAAAAATAAATCTCAACCGATAACCTAAATTTATTTTTTTTTTTTAAATAATTCTCAACCCGAAACCAGAATCTTTCTTAAACAATGTAGTAACTCTCTGAGTGAAACCAATTGAAAATAAAGGTTGACAGTTATTTCTGATCTCTGGTTTGTACTCGTTATATCTATTTTAGCTATCCCAGTGTTGCCACCGAGGAATTTTAAAAGTTTGCAAAAACCTATATAGGTATTTTTAAAACAAAGCAAACATTTATTTAGGAATTTTTGTGCTTGTGTTTTCTTTTGGTTAAAAAAGGCAAATCCCTCTCAGGTTATATTTAAATAATCAAATTCAACAGGGAACTCTTGTGAGATGTTTGCTACCTGGGGCGCTATTGACTATAAATAAATCTAGCAACATTTTTAATAAACCAAAACCGATATCGTTTGATAATTTTTATTAACTTTCTTTATTGTGCTTGAAAACATGTTGGTGCAAACAAATTTCTAGATAAGTACGTATATCAAAAAAAAAGTTTCAATAAAAATCCTAAAAGTCTTACAAACAAAATAAAGAACAACGGCAACAGTGAAATGGGCTTTTTAAGCGATATTATTATACATTCAGCTAACAAGCAAATTTTGTTTCAATAACCAATCAAAATATTAGATGCATAATAATATTTCTCTGTCGTTGCAACAGTTTATTCTCAATGTTATAACTTCCAGTAATTATTTTGTCGTGGATTCGTTCCAACGAAATTGTAAGAAACATTTAAGTTATAAAAGTAAAATTTACGTTAGAATGATGTTTCATATAACAAGCGCCATATTTTTCGTCATTTTATGTCCCCATTTAAGAATACGCTTTTGATTGGGAAATATTTAATTCAATTTTTCCAATATTTAACACATTTGAAAAAAGTATTTTGTATGCACGATAATAAATATTGCATTTGCAAATATGATACAATACAAATTTTGTAATTTGTATAGGTACCTTAATACAAATGTGAATATTATTCAATTTTTAAATTTTTGGGTGGCGCTAGAATTTTCCGGACGCAAAACATCAAATTCGATGAGCAAAATAGTGTTCGTTGTAAGATGTAGGTCAATAAATGACAAAATATACGATTTCCAAATAATATAATACACATGGCGCTTTTTATTTTATTCACTCAACTTCAATTTTTTGCGTTACATCATTAACACATAGATATTTTATTAGAATCCAAATAATAACTTTTTTAAAACTTCCAAAATTTTTGCAGAAACAAATTATTCTTTCATTGCAATACAAGCCATATGAATCGGTTTTGAAAACATTTATATAATTGTTAAAGGTTACCATGAATCGTTTCATAAATAACACAACAACTCAAAAGTTGTGGATGGTTGCGTTTCTAAAATATTACCAAAACTCTTCGCCGAGTGCTAGTTTCGTTTCACCCTAGTTAATGTTAATTTCATGTAACATTTTTTTGCTAAAACAACATAACGAAAACTAATATTTAACAGAATACTACCTAAATATGGCACAACTACTACGAATTTGTTTCAAATAGAATGAAAATTGCGGCTATTCGGGTTACAATGTGGTGTTCAAAAATGTTCCTGAAATACCTATACAACAACTTCATTGTTATATTGGAGAAGAAGATATATCTACCAAAAGAAAACCCAAGTGTGCTATTCGGGAATACTAAAATTATAGGTTTTCTTAAGCCAGAAACTTGTTGTTTTATTATTTGTTTCAACCAAGTTATGTGTGTAAATAATTTTGGAAAAAAATACTTTAAAACTCAAAACTTAGCGGGACAGAGGCCCCAAAAAGGGAGTTAAAATCCTTGAACCCGCGAAGCGGGCTACCCAAGGTACTGTTTACCCTAAGCGGAGCGACGGAGTCGCGTGAGTGGGACAGAGGACCCACAAAGGGAGTTAAAATCCTTGAACCCGCGAAGCTGGCCACCCATGATATAATAAAAATCTCATAAAAAAGTACTTATAGTAATTTTCAATTTTCTCAAAAACTTGAAAACATAAAAACATTCGGATTTTTGTGTTCGGTTCAAAATTAATATAAGCATTGACCACTAGAAGCCAATTTAGCACTTTATTTCATAGTTTTGAAAAAAAAAATAGGCAAAACTTTTTTTTTCAATTTTTGTATCAAACTCTTGAGTTTGCATGCAAATTTTTCGAAAACTGTTGGCAAGAATAATTTAGTTTAGCTTTAGGATTAAAGAACAGATTTCTGGCTTTCGAAAACGGTGTAATACTTTATTATAAGTGTTACCGTTGTTTTTAAATCTTTTTTTTTTAATTTATAACTTTTTTTTAGAAAATTGCCCCTCCTGCCTAAACGAAGGGAGATATATCCCCCTCTAATAGTAAAAAATGCTTGTATTAGGCCCTTCTACAAAAATCCGTTATTATTTGCCTATTCATGCTATTCAGTTCACGGACGATCACCGAAATCAAGCATTGTCGGGTGAGTGAGTACTAAGATGGTGGATTCATATATATATTTTTTTCTAATTGAAATTTGTTTATAAAAATGGTGTCTTTTCCCCACCAAAAACTAGAACAGGTGTACAATTTCAATAAACAGATCACTTCAGCATTGTATATCATGTTATATACGGGATGATTTGCTGGCTAGGCCTGCAACTAGCTCCCATTTTTGAGACTTGAGTGGCAACTGAAAGATAACTCTATCTTACACATACTAATCGAAAGTATATGATATAAGAGTACTTTGGTTAAAAGTTTCCCAGAATTACTGTAGCGGAACATGTTCAAATTCTGCTTTAAAGGTGCCTGCACACTGTTTTCGATATTTCATTTTTTACCTAGAAAATTTAGAAAAAATATTGTAAAAATCTGGGTTTTTGTGTAAAGCTTAATTAAGATGCCCTCAATATGTGGTATAAATTTTTCATCATTTCACTTACAAATTTTTTCGTGAGGGGGGGTAAAAGAGGTCAAAAGAGAATTTGGGCATGTTTTTTCAATATCTCAAAAATTATCAGCTTTACAGAAAAAATGTCAAGGCACAACTTATAGCTCATACAATTCTACACAAATAATGTTTTGGAAGATACGATTTGTAATATGTCTTAGTCTTAAATTTTACTAGTACGCTTATGTTGTTATGACTAAAAGTAAAAATGTTGCCAAAACCTCAAAAAAAGTAATACATAAAATCTTAAGATGGGTGTGGACGCATAATTTCACCCTCTACAGCATATCCAAAGTTTTACGATGTTCAATGTCATTATGTGCTGATGAAGGCGATGACGGAGAATAAATAAGATATTCGGGCTGTTTGATATTCGACAAGTTGCAAAACTCTGAATTTAAAAGTCCTGATTTGCTGTTCTGTCATATCAGTCAATTCGGGCAGTAGACTCAAGGAAAAATGGTTTATAAGATGATTTTCCTTTGGTTCTGCCTTCTTTTCAGTTTTCTATTTGAAGTATTTAATCATTGCAGCGTCAATATCATTATTTATCCTCTTGCGTCGACGTTCACCATGTACAATTTTTTTTGCGGAAGACCCTGCTGGTGTTACTTGTGGTGAAGGGGATGAAGCCGGTTGTTGATGAATGTCTCGTGAATTATATGCAACTGAATTTGGAACTTGTTCTTCCTCTATGGCGTCCTCGTCAATTAAACTTTCGTCATTTTCTTGCGTTGGTGAAATATTACCACAATTTTGAGTATCGTTGATTGCTTTAACGTATGGTAAAAGGAAAGTAAGATATTCTGTCAGATAATAGGGCTTTTTTGGTTTGGAACCACTCGGTTTTGTTTTTATACTTCTCGAAAAAGTACTTCTTATATTGCGCCATTTCTCTTTGCAGTCATTCACTAAAATAAAACAAAAGAAACACATTTTAGTCATAAAAGCATTAACATAATGTAAATACTAAGTTCTATTTAGTAAACATGTATAATAACTTTACTTTAAGATATCTCGCTACAGGAAGTACATTCAAATCATTGGCTTTGTACTTTGCCAGAGGTGATAGCACGATATCGAATATAGTAGCTGAGACTACGGATGCTATTTGGACGATCTTGAATACGGAACACATGGCAATACCATCCAAAATAAATGGGAAGATATAGCCAACCGTTTTTACGAGCTTTGGAATATGCCTAATTGCTAAGGTGCTATGGATGGCAAGCACATAAGGATTCAACAGCTGCCAAACTCAGGGTCGACAAATTTATACTATAAGGGCTATCACTCAATCATCTTATTCGCAGTGTGTGATGCCGATGGTTTGTTTACCATGATTGACACAGGCTTTGCTGGACGGAATAGCGATGGCGGAGTTTTTCGTGCTTCGTCTCTGAGCTACTGGCTAGAAAAGGATGGTCTTAATATACCCATAGAATCGAAACTACCTCATGATGACACGCAGCAGGTAATGCCATATTTTTTCGTTGCAGACAATGCATTTCCCTTAAAACGGAATATAATGCGCCCTTATCCGATGAACGGTATTGATAATGTCAAAAGGATCTACAATTATAGACACTTTCGAGCACGAAAGACAATAGAGTGTGATGCGTTTGGAATGATGTCACAAAAGTTTCAAGTCCTTTTAACCCCTATTCGTTGCTTAAACTTCCACACAGTTAATAATATTATTACATCGGTTTGTGTTTTACACAATTTCATAAGGAAACGAGATGGAGCACCATATTCTGCATCAGAGTTTGAGGTTTCACAGACTGGTTCATTTAACTTCGCACAAGATATTGTTGATGTAAATTCCAGATCATCTGGACCAACAGTTCGAAAATATTTGACAAATTATTTTATTTTGCCTAGAGCATCACTCCCATGGCAATATAACCATTGCATTTAATAATAAAAAAAGAATTATTACAAAGAATACATACCTGATATTTTTATTTTGTTGGCGATTTCACTTCATGCCTTGTCCGTAAGATCTTTTCTTGAATATTCTTTTAATTTGTAATTGTATAAAAACTCGTATTTTTCCACTTCCAATACAATTTTAACGTGGACGTCCATATCTGACGATGACATTTTACACAATACACGCGGTATTTACCGATTGCTCACTGCCCATTCGTACCGCGGCCGTACCGATACCGCCTAATCAGCATGCACCCATGGAAATACATGTAATCGGTACACAAGCGGTACGTCAGATTTTACCGTACCGATACCGTACCGCTACCGTACCGACAAGTCAGGGAGCGGCCGAACTTCTACTATTTCGGAGAGTTGAGAAAATCGAAAGTTGATTAACTCTAGAGTTGAAAATCAAAAGTTGAAAACGTCAACTCTGAATATTTCTGAAGTTGAATGTAAAAATCCCAAAGTTATGTTCAACGTTGACTCAATAAATTAGGCCTAAGCTATTTTGATAGAATTTGCATGGTAAACCAAAACCATCACTTCAACATTAAAATATATAATGTGCGGATTTGCAACATTGTGCAACAAAGTTACATCCATATCTATAGATGCCTTTACCTTACAGCCCAGCCTGATGGTCCCTCCGTTCATATACATATCTACTCCTCTATGCCTGAACCTGATGGGGATTCTTCAGCAATGCACTAATTTCCAAGTTCCCACTTGGGGCCAATTAGAATTGCGCCGCGCCACCAAGGCCTGGGCGTATATAGGAATGTGCGCTGTCTTTTCAATGAGTTTCCATTTTATTTATTGTTATTTCCGAATCCGAAGATGTCTTCATGGTCATTGTTTTGCCTCCGCAAGATACGTTTAACCACAAAATCACAACAAGACCAAGATAGTCAAAGGTTTTACATATATGGCATCGGTGAGCAATATAAGTTACAGGGAATGGAATATAAAAACGAAGTTTTTTTTGCAAGGCCAAACCACATCACAGTCAGAGTATTATCGCGAACCATAACCAAGGAGGTAGGACTGTTGTAAATTGTACAACTGATTTTAAATGCAAACTCAATTAAATCCGTTGTTGGTGCCTGAATACTAGATACAAGTATGTATGTACTTTTAATAAGTATAGGTACGAGAAGTTGTCTGTCTACCTGGTAGTGGTAGCTGGTAACTGGTAGCCAATGAAATACTTCACAATTTTCTAATTAATATACTTAAATTAAGCTCGCCCACCAATCATCAGCACTCTTTTCCATGTGAATTTCTGTACCCTTATTTTTTGCTTCACACCCAATGAGAACTTTTACTCAACTTTGAAAGAAAAACAAAAATAAATAATTAAACCCTTGTACCTACATACCTAGATGGAGTAAAAAAAATCTAACAAATCAGGAGCTTTTTTCAAGGATTCCACAAATACATAAAAGTCTTCTTTGTGATGGAGAAAAGTATAGGTTGTAAAAAGGAAACAGAAGAAAGTTCTAATTATCACCAGCCAGCAGCGCTAGGATGCCGTCACTGTCATCGTTACCATCACTGCCTGCCTACACCTTTTTTTCTATCTTGGGAAAAATTTTATACACAAAAGGAAGTCCTTAATTAGTCCAATCAGAAAATAGATGCGCATGGTAGGGTAGGGCACTTGCCTATGTATAATATCCCTTCTTTCATATATGTACCTATTTATAGTTACGAAAACACAGTGTATAGTGAATTACGGCATTTCTCGGTTCAAATTCAAAACGAAAAGAACGAATTGCTATAAAAATTAATTTGAGAAGATTAATAGTTTTTGGCTAAAAACTATGAATTCTCCGATGAATAACAATGTCAAACATTTTATCAATTACACTGCTCGACATCATTTCCCTTTGAGAGCGTTCATTGCACTTATGTATATCTAACAAAAATCTATACAGTCAAAAAAATATAATTTTTCGCAATTATTATAATTTATAGGTGAAAAAACTTGCAGTTAGCAGATATTCAAGATATTGTAGAAGCTAAATGAAACTAATATCATAGATGATAACCGAAGAGCTTCATTCCGATTTCCCAAACAAGTAATCAGAAATATCATGATGTAAGAAAATGTCAAACGGGAAATATATACCTGGGTGATTTGATTCTACAAACTATGCAATGAAATGATGATAATTTCGGCACGACACTTTTTGAAGCAAATCGTGGTAAAAACTAACTATAAAGGGTGGTTAAATTTTAAGGGCCGATGTTGAATGTGAACCACACCTAAACGTCAAGTATTTATCTGCATTTCATTTGACATTTCTCAATTTCAGACTAGTTAAATTTGAACCATGGAAAGATACACATTTGATCAACGCGTTAAGGTTATTCAGGCTTATTATGAAAATGGGCGTTCAAATCAAAATGCAAATCATCTTCAGTGATGAGGTACATTTATAAGCAGAATTGCCGCATTTGGGCGAATGATAATCCAAGAGTGATTGTCGAAAAACCAATGCACCCATAAAGAAGGACTGTTTGGTGTGGTTTATGGGCTGGCGGCATTATCGGGCGGTATTTTTTCCAAAATGAGGCCGGTCAGGCAGTTAATGTGAATAGTGTTCGCTATCGTGAGTTGATAACGAAGTTTTTATGGCCCGTATTGGAAGATATGGATGTGGACGATATGTGGTTTCAACAGGACGGTGCCACTTGCCACACAGCTAACGAAACAATGGCTCTTTTGCGCGAAAAATTCAATGACCGTGTTATCTCACGTGGTGGCGATGTCAATTGGTCGCCAAGATCATGTGATTTGACACCGTTGGACTTCTTACTCTGGGGTTATTTGAAAAAAAATGTGTACGTCGATAAGCCACCAACAATTCAAGAGCTAAAGGATGAGATAATTCGGCACATTAACGGCATGGAACCTCAATTATGACTCAGCGTCATCGAAAATTTGAACCATCGGATGGAGGTGTGCCGCCGAGTTCGCGGCGGCCATTTGGCCGATATTTTGTTCTATATATAATTGAACCATACCAATATTATCATAATAAAAAGCAATGAAAATAATTTCCTAAATAATTTGTGTTTTATTCATAATTAACATCGGCCCTTAAAATTTAACCACCCTTCAGTTAAACCATAGAACGGCCTTTCACATTATCAGAAAGCGGCCAGTCAAAAAAAAAAATAATTCGTGTGCCATACTTTGGGATGTGATTTTTGATCACATTCTTAGAAAAAAAGTTGTTCTACAGTAAAGTCTGATTTTTAACTTTGACATCACTTTTTGACGATTTAAAAAAAGGCTAACTTTGGTGTACCCTGACCCTTGTTAAGGTCAATTTCTCCGTCAGTGCTATGGTAATGGTAGGGACCCCATTTTGAACTTTTTTTTTAGTAAAAATACTAACTTCCAAAACTACGTTTAAGTTGAGCTGATATGTTCTTAGGGTTGCCAGATATTCAATTTTAAATGGCTTTCATTTTTTCCTGCCCGAGGAAAATATTGACTTTGAGTTAATTTTTTTCCATAAAATGCGTAATAAACATAAAGTTTTCATGTTTTTTACATGATTGACAAAACAATAATAAAAAAGCTCATTGATAAGTGCACCCAAAAGCCCATACATTTTATGATACTTGGGAAAATCTAAAACAGATAAAACCTGACCTTTATTGCAGCGCTTGGCAATTAGAGTGGATCAGGCCTTTCAACTTACCACCCCGAATTAATTCTACTAACTATCTGGAGTTTTTACAAATAATCTACCAGACCAATTAGAGGATGCTACACTGCTTCAACTAGCTTCATCATATTTCCAACCAGATTGTGCTCCGGCACAGTATGGTCGTGAAGTTAAGGATTGACTGGATGAAGTATACGGTGATAGACGGATAGGCAGAAATAGACCAAACCAAAGGCCATCAACTGAATTAGAACAACGTATTTCTGAAGGATCACTAAAAGTAAGGCAAGAGTTATCGAGAATTAGCATTCAAAATGAAAACCAAAAATCTAGCACGCATTCAAAACGCAGGAGGCCACTTTGAGCACTTCTTATGACTGTACTTGTGTGTACATAAAATAAAAAATTACTTAAAACAACTAAAATTATTGTTTTATTCAAACTCTTTACACCCCAGGGCAAAAAATCATTTTTTTTTTAATTTTACCTGTTTTTGATTTTCCCAGGTATCATAAAATGTATGGGCTTTTGGGTGCCCTTATTGATGAGTTTTTCTTTTATTATTGTTTTGTTCATCAGGTAAAAATAAGAAAACTGTATGTTTATTACGCATTTTTTGAAAAAAATTACCTCAAATTCAAAATTTTACTCGGGTAAGAAAAATTGAACACCATTTAAAATTGAATATCTGGTAACCCTAAAAACATATCATTGCAACTTAAATTTAATTTTGGAAGTTAGTATTTTTACTAAAAAAAAAGTCCAAAATGAGAAATTGACCTTAACATGGGTCAAGGTACACCAAAGTTAGCATTTTTTGCATCGTCAAAAAGTGATGTCAACATTGAAAATCAAACTTTCTGTAGACCAATTTTTTTCTAAGAATATGACCAAGAATCACATTCAAAAGTATGGCACACAAATTACCGGACACCCTGTATAATGTTTACACAAAATACATAGTAAATCCTTAAGAAAAAATACATAAAAGCATCCAGAGTGAGTAATGTCCTCAATTAAGAACATTTTATTTAAAAATTGCCAGGGAACTCAGAGTTTTCATAGTTTTTGCACCAAAAACATTGTAATGTTTTATTTGACATAAGAACAAAAATATTTATAAATATTCAGTACTGTGGTCACAAGGCCTATACAATACCATACTTAGTCCAGGGGTCTAAGAAACTGAGTGGACAAATATATTCTTCACAACTGGCATACATAACGGACGCCATGAACGTTCACTATTATGTGTTAGCGAGACTTGAAACTTCACTATACCATATCTGAAACTTAGAGCGGTACCTTAGGGGCCAGTTATAGCTATCATTGAAAACCATCATTGAAAATATTAATTGCCAATTTTGAGAGATTTTGAAGAAAAAATAAATGATTATTTTGATGTCAAAGTAAAGCTAATTGACAACTTTTCTCATAAAATGCCTTTTAATTTTTCAATGATGAACTACCTTACCAATGATCATTGAAAAAATTAAAAGCTACTTTATGGGGAAGATATAGGTCAAAATGAATTTTTTTTTGGAGGAGAAATAATTTTGAAGTCGTAAGATATATTTCTGCAATTAAATATTCAATGATTAAACAAGCGAAGAGCCTCAAAATCAACAGCTAACTTTTTCAATGATGGTTTTCAATGATAGCTATAACTGGCACCTTAGTTATCGAAATTTTTGACGGTTTCAATCTGGATGCACTTCCCAGCCTCGTACACATAAAAACTAAAAAGTTTTTTCAGGGCTACTGCCTCTTGCGAGGAATTGACAAATCCTCCAAGAGTATCACTTGTCATGATTAAGTGGCTTCTCGTCTAGCCGTTCGGATTCGGCATAAAATTGTAGGTCCCTTCCATTTTTGTCGACAAGCGCACACAGGAATGGTTGCGAGTTGTTAGTCACTAGGCCCTGGTTCTTCACGAGCCGTTGCTCCACCCAATTTATTTATTTTTAATCTGCCAGCGGGCTGATAAGAAAGCCGAGGGACAAAGTTAAATGATTTTTTTGTTAGTAAAATTAATTTATATGAACAATTTGTTTACTTCATAATCAAGATTTATTATTTAAGGTCATTTATTTGGTGTTTATTTTGGTGTGAAACCAACAGTAGAAGAACATTTATTTTTGTTCGCTTGAAAAACAAGCTGGGGACAAGTCAGGGGCCTGAGAATAAGGCAGTTTGAAGAATTTTTAGAGTAATGAAAATATATCAGATCTTGATAATTTTGTCTGCCCATGTGGGTATCGACAAGATTGACAGTTATAAAAAAATGAGGTTTATTAGTTGAACCGTTTTCAAAATACCAGCATGGCCATAGAAAATTCCATCATTTGTAGAATCACTCACATACATACATATATTGCGATCATTATCATGCGAGAAACATCTCTTGCGAGAAAAATTTTGAACTGGTGAACTATTTCAAATGAGAAAAAAAAACATCATGCGAGAAATATATCACCTACTTTATGCAATTTTTACAAACATTGTTAAACATACAATTGTTCGTTATTTTTTATTAAATAATTTAATAGAATTGATTGGTTTTAGTAGGTAAATTATAGCAGAAATCACCAGAGCTTCCTCAAACCCGCAAACGATAGGTGGTCTCTCACTAATTGATACTTTTGGGGTTGCGAGAAATCTTTGGCCGCACAAATAGTCAAGTAAAAATAGATAAAAAAAATACCTAAGAAAGGAGTAGCCCGTAGCGTAATAGTTAGTGCGTTCGACTGTCACGCTGGAGGTCTGGGATCGCTTCCCAGCCTCGTCCACCTAAAAACAAAAGTTTTTTTTCAGGGCTACTGCCTCTTGCGAGGAATTGACAAATCCTTCAAGAGTATCACTTGTCACGAATAAGTGCTTCTCGTCTAGCCGTTCGGATTCGGCATAAAATTGTAGGTCCCTTCCATTCCTGTCGAAAGGCGCACACAGGAATGGTTGCGAGTTGTTAGTCACTAGGCCCTGGTTCTTCATGAGCCGTTGTGCCACCCGATTTATTTTTAAGAAAGGAAAAATTATTTCGAGGCTGAAATTTGGTATGATCATTGGTAATGGTACTCCTTATTAACTGATAGAGTTCCTCATCGATCCGATGACCGCTAGGTCAGTTTCAAGGGGTCAAAGTTGATGAAACTATGTTTTTTGCAAATAACTAGAGAACGGTTTAGTTTAGAAATAAAAATCTCTAAGTCAAACTTGTAGCTGAAGCAATTTCCCACAAAAATGGTATTAAACATTTTGGCCATAGCATTTATCGTTAAAAAGTTACAGCAGTTAAACGAATCACACGGGTCGTAAAATTAATTAATTTTAATTTTTGGGCTCAAAATCGGCCATGAAGGGAATGAAGATGTGTTTTATAAAAATAACTCAAAAACGGTTTGGTTTAGAGAAAAAAATGATGGCTTAAACTTGTAGCTGAGGCAATTTTCCACAGATATGGTCAAAGGAATCGTGTTTTTCTTTCTTTGTTAAAAAGTTACAGGAAACCAAAGAATCGTAAGTATCGCACGCAAATTTATTTAATTTTAATTTTTGGAGCCGAAATATTTTTAACCAATTAGAAAAGGTGATGAGAAATTTTACAACCCAAGACCGTTTTTTCGCTTACCACTAAGTTTGAACTAGCCGTTGCGTTGGTAAAGCATCTGCGTCTTTTTGTTGGCATAAAACTTTTTGAACGGAAATATTAAGAAAACAAGTAAAATGGAGGCTAGCCAAACATGAAGCTGATGTTTTGATTATCTATCGAAACGGCCATAGAGTGCTGAGAAACGCGGCCCCTAACCTTTAGCACCTCATATATGGGATATTCGCAAAAAAAGTATGCCATCTAAAAGCTCAGTAAGTGGTCAAAAAAGGTCAAATAGTTTCAGAAATTGGTCAGCCAAAGAACATTTTTAATCAAGGGTTACATTTTCTCAAGGTCAACAATTTTTTTTTTTGGCACTTCATTTATAGGATATTCGCAAAAAAAGTATACCATTCGAAAGACCACCGTAGTAGCCCGTAGCGTAATGGTTAGTGCGTTCGACTGTCACGCTGGAGGTCTGGGATCGCTTCCCAGCCTCGTCCACCTAAAAACAAAAAAGTTTTTTTCAGGGCTACTGCCTCTTGCGAGGAATTGACAAATCCTCCAAGAGTATCACTTGTCACGAATAAGTGCTTCTCGTCTAGCCGTTCCGATTCGGCATAAAATTGTAGGTCCCTTCCATTCCTGTCGAAAGGCGCACACAGGAATAGTTGCGAGTTGTTAGTCACTAGGCCCTGGTTCTTCATGAGCCGTTGTGCCACCCGATTTATTTATTTATTTTTTTTCGAAAGACCACCGGCTCGTGATAAAAGGTCAGCTAGGTTCAGTAATTGGTCCGCCATAGGTTTTTTTAATGAATTTTTAAAGTTTGTTTCAAGGTCACAGTATAAGACTTTTAGCACCTCATTTATAGAATTAAAAAAAAAAATTAGTATGCCATCTAAAAGGCCAGTAGTTGGTCAAAATGACAAATTACTGAAACTAGCTGACCTTTTATCACGAGTCAGTGGTCTTTCAATTGGTATACTTTATTTGCGAAAAAACGAAATTTTGTAATTGTAGTAAAGGTTGCAGTTCTAATTGTAGTTGTCGAAAAGCGAGGTTAAAATGTTCTATCGTTTGTGGTGAACGTCATGGGCAGACATGTACAAACTCAAGGGAACATTAATGATGAGCCATTTCTTACCACGCCACACCACATACCAAACCAATCAATTTCAAATATAGATTGTTAATGTTGAATACATTTTGTTTTGTTTCACGCAAGGAAACTGAGTTGCCAGAAACTACATAGCTAGTTTGTAGGCGAGAAGGGTGTGAGGGGAGATTTGTGTCTTCCTTTTACGCCCTTCTCGCTAACAAACTAAAAATCGCCGGCAACTCAGTTTCCTTGTGTGAAAGTTGTCTAAGCACAGTGGAACAGGTCTACTGGGGATAACACATAGCCTGGCACTTGACCTCTATGGTGGTGTGGGAGAAATTACAAAAGGGGCTAATTTCGCAAAACTAGCGATTGTTTGAACTGCTATAACTTCTTAACGGTAAATGATACGAAAAAGTGTATACAACCATTTTTTGGGAAATTGACTCAGCTACAAGTTTGTGGTACAAATTTTATTTTTAAACTTAACCGTTTTCGAGTAATTTTCATGACCTTTGACCCCTTGTGGCGGTCCTCGGATCGATGAGGAACTTTCTCAGTCTATAAAGAGTCCCTAATTTGCTAATTTGCCTGGACTAAAATTATTTTATGTATATCTACAGTGTAACTGCGTCACTTTGGCTGATTTTAAAGATTTGTTGCTAATATTTACCTGCCTGACTGACCCAATCCACATGTACGGTTAATTTTAGACAAATTTATTTAATTTTTTAAACTTTTCTTTTCGAGGACATTTAACATTGTAACGTCGGGAATAAGAGATTAATATAGTATTTCTAAATATTATTATTATATATACGCGGTAAGTTCCGAAAATCTTAAAAAAGTTACAAATTTATTTAATTTATTAAAAACCAAAAACTACCTTAAATGTTTAGCTTGTTTTCTCATTGACTAATAACCTAATTAAAAACATTTCGCAGACATTCTCACTAACTTTGATAAAATATCTTGAAAAAAAATATTGATTTTGAAATGTATTGTTTTTTAACTTTTTGGTATCGTTAAGCATTGGGGTTTCGAAATATAGATTTGGACCTTGTTAAGGGTTCCATCACAGCTTGAAAAGTATAAGAATCACTGTTCTAACAATGTCGTGTAAATTCAGACGGTTGTAATATACCTATTTAAGACACAATTTGTTTAGTGACAGATTCGTCAATTTTGTCGGGGCTACCAACCGCCTATACTAAACATAAGCCAAATTGCAGGACATTTTAAAATTGTTCGTTTATTTTGAAATTTATCAATTTTTTTGTTCATAAAAATTTAATTAATTAAGTTGGTCGATTTTCCCATTGATTGAAATTTTGTTACAAAAGGGAGAGATATCATTTCGTGTTAATTTTTTTTTTTTTTAATGGTTTTCTTAACTCTCTCTCAAAAAAAATCACTTTTAATGCCTACATATTATGTTCAACCCATTTAAAATTTAATTTATATTTTAATAATAATTACAAGTAAACCATTATAAAAAATACAAATTTTCAGATCAAAAATCCATCATAATCAACTTTCAGAAATATGCCTACCCTACCCCATATATAGGTAGGTAATAATTGTATTTGAAAAATGAAAACCATTAAATTTTTCTCTTTAAATAAACAACAATTTTGTCTTCTCTTTTCTCTAATACTTTCAATTTTCAAATGCAAAAATAAGAAAATGCTTGTGCTCTTTAATATAGAGAATTTCCTCTCACATCACATGGAAGTATTAAATTAAGTATATGATAATACTTTTTGTTTTATGTGAGTGTATTTGTTGGAAGAAAAGATTTAGTCTCTTTCTTTATAATTTCTCCTTTTTGCTAATATTATTTGTTTATATTTATTAATTATTACCTTGTCTCGAATTTTACTCACGCGATTTTTATTAGTTTTATTTTTTAACTTAAATTGCTTAACAGAATTTGTATTAGGTTTCCATTGTTAGTTCTCTCATAGAAACATTGTTCCTATTTTGCAACTAATAAATAGGTAGGTACAACCCTAAATCAAATTAAAGTGTCTATCTACTTATAACCCTAGGTACAGGTAAGTAGATTGAACAACTCTTTATGTTACCCAAATCTAAAAATGAATTCTCAAAAGGCGCACTGGCTACGGCACACGGCATCGGCACTGCAACAAATCCAATATCAACAACAATTTAAGGCAATAATGCCAAGATTTGTATAACCACTAGGATAGTATTCGGGTAACTTTCAAGAGGAGAACTCGAAAAGACGAACGTTAGTGATTGTGGTGTATCTGTATATTATGATGGATGGTGATGGTACCCAAGTTGTTTGTTTTTTATATTTTAAGAAATTAAAAATCACATTTTGTCTTGAAAACACCCGTATATGAACTTTTCTAAGAAAAAGAAATCAAATCATAATAGAAATTAAGCCCAATAGTAAAAAAAAAAAAATGAAAGGGTGTGGGTGCATGTATTGTCATAACCTTCTTTCCCCTAGCGACGCATACACATTTAAGTGAGCCTTAGTTGATTGGTCGGCAACGGCGACGGGCGCAGTGAATTTGTATTTTTTTCGATTTCGCTTTTTTTAACAGTCGCGTTAGATTTTAGTATCTTTTTGTCTGCGACGGTTGCTGTAATTGTTATTATTGTATTGGGGGAGTATGCAAGAGTGCTCCTTTGGCGAATCTGTATCTTTTAAATAATTTCCTAACGACACTTTTTTTCTTATTTTTATTAGTAGGTAGGCATATGTATGCGACACTTTTTATTTGAGAAATAGTGAAGTGTGTGCAGAATATAGCACCTTTGATTTTTATCTGCTGTTTTTGTGTTACAAAAAATGTTGATGCTTTTATTATTATTTTATCAATTGTTCAATTCATTTTTTTTAGTTTTTTCTTGATTTTTAATTTTTTTTTTATTTAAAAAAATGTAAACCAAATGCAGCTACACTGCTTCAGAAGTCGTTTTGTGTTGGTTTGTGTAGTTTCACAGCGTCGTGAATTACACATTTTCAATTATCTTAACTCAGTGATTTTGTGTAGGTAATTTGGGAAATTCAAAAGTGCCTTGCTGGTAAAGACAAACTGAGTTTATGCGTAATTAATTCATAAGTTGATCAGTGTCACGCCAGTTACAAAAAATACATACAAATATTTTATTAGATACTACAAAAATAAAAGATTTTATCAAACTCATATAGTTATGCAGAAATGCTTAGCAAAATATTGTGCTATCACATAATGTGTATATCACATAAAATTTCATTAGATATATTTGATTTTTAGGCTGAAGCCTAGTACACTGCTGATACAAAAATGACGCAAAGAAATCAAAACCGAAAAATTTCGTTCTGCTTTTCGTTTTGTAGGACGCTGTTCAATGAACGAAGCAGATTATTTGGAGAAGTCTACTTAAACCCTTTTTTCGCACAGAATTTATTGACAAGACCATTAATTGTGCGCGGAAAAATCACAAATTATAGTAAAAATATAGTTAGCCTTTTCATTTTATTGACTTGTTATTAAATTAGGTGCCAGTTATAGCTATCATTGGAAACCATCATTGAAAAAGTTAATTGTTGATTTTGAGACCCTTCGAAAGAAAGTTTAATCATTGAATATTTTAATGCAGAAAGATAGCTTATGACTTCAAATTATTTCTCCTCCAAAAAAAATTCATTTTGACACATATCTTCCCCATAAGGGGCCAGTTATAGCTATCATTGAAAACCATCATTGAAAAAGTTAACTGTTGATTTTGAGACCTTTCGAAAGTTTAATCATTGAATATTTTAATGCAGAAATATAGCTTACGACTTCAAAATTATTTCTCCTTCAAAAAAAATTCATTTTGACTCATATCTTCCCCATAACGTAACTTTTAATTTTTCAATGATGAACTACCTTACCAATGATCATTGAACAAATTAAAAGTTACGTTATGGGGAAGATATGGGTCAAAATGAATTTTTTTTGGAGGAGAAATAATTTTGAAGTCGTAAGCTATATTTCTGCATTAAAATATTCAATGATCAAACTTTCGAAGGGTCTCAAAATCACCAGCTAACTTTTTCAATGATGGTTTCCAATGATAGCTATAACTGGGCCCTAACGTAACTTTTAATTTTTTTCAATGATCATTGGTAAGGTAGTTCATCATTGAAAAATTGAAAGTCATTTTATGAGAAAAGTTGTGCTAAATTGAATTTTTGTTTACTTTTTTTTACTTCGGAATCAAAATAATCATTTATTTTTTCTTTAAAATCTTTCAAAATTTACAATTAATATTTTTAATGATGGTTTTCAATGATAGCTATAACTGGCCCCTTAATCATTTTTACAGCTTTTGCGTATTTTTATATACTTATATGGGTAAACAGTAACATAATGTTTTATGGAACTAAATAATAATTAACAATATTGTATGAACATTATTATCTATTTAGCAGCCAGCGATCCACGCATCCGTGCAATGAAAAATAATCAACACCTGACAACAAAACAACGAAAACAGTTCGCTTCACATTTTTGGACGTTTGGAAAATTGAAAATGAGTGCATTCAGTAAACGAATTGAAATGGGTTGCTTCAAAGTTTGAAAGTTTGAATAATATTGCGTTAAAATGAAAACATTTTTTATAAAATGAAGAGGATTGAAAAATGGACATGCCTTTTTTTTGAATTGAGAGTCATCAAGATGTCCTTTTAGCTTATTTTTTTATGCAAAATGCCCACAAATGGGCATTCGCTCACGATCTGGCATCACTGGGGCAAGTTTAGGACTCGTGCAAAAAAACAATCGAGATAATAATTTTCCCTAACATTACGATGATAGAGAACGCGAAAAAAGTGGGTCTCGCAATTCTGTCCGTCGGTCTGTCCGTCTGCCTGTACCTCGACAAGCAGCCTAAACGGCTGAAGTGATTTTCTTCAAACTTTGGACTTAAGGTTGTTATGTGATTCCCTAAAGGGGAAATTGAATTTTTTTTTAGCTCACAAATAACGGTCATACAACCAATATACAAAAATTGATTTATTCCAAAAACGGCTCTAACGATTTTCAAAAAAAAAAAAAAAATTGCGAGGTACTAAAATTACTAAAGTAAATATTTTAGTAGAGCAAAAATTTTTTTATAACGGTTATTAACGGTACCTGTCATACAACCGATTTTTTGGTTTTTAAGTTTCTCGTTAACTACTACACTGATATCAACCAAAATTTTTATACAAAAGGTCGTTTGCAATTTTAACAATATTTTCGAAAACATAAGTTTTGGATTTTTAAAAAACTATTGAATTTTTTTTTTTGAAAATTCAATATCTTGAAAACGGGCTGATGAATTTTTTTTGTAATTTTGCGAAAAATTGTATTTTATTAAATACTAAAAGTTGGCATACCAAATCTTATTTTAAGAAATGTTCAAGATTTTTTATATATAAGAAAATAATTTAAAAAAAAACCGCTCGAACGTTTTTTGAATTTTGTTTTCATAAATTTATATTTATTAAGCAAATCAGATGGCATACTTTTTTTGAGCTCTATCTGTTTTAATTATTAAAATAACTAATTCATAATAATTCATAGAAATCATTTATATTTTAAATTGTTTTTAAAACTTTTTTTAATTATATCCTAATGTTACATGGAACCAATAAATATGTACATTGTATATTTCAAGCTACGTTAAAGTTGCTAGCTACGAGAGCAAGTTGTGTGCGATCCAGTCGTGCCCATTTTTTTTTTTTTTTTATAATTGGTGCCACTTTTAAAGAGAATTTTTTTGCTGTGGTTTCCGTAAGCATTTCGCTGTCGTGTTGGAGACCAAAGAAAAATTTCGTTTCGCATCAGCAGCGTACTAGGCTTGAGGCGGAATTTATAATTTTAAGCCGCTGTCACAAGCATAAATTTAATTTGTGTATATTCCAACTCATTTTGAGCTTAGCTATGGGCCCAGTTATAGCTATCATTGGAAACCATCATTGAAAATATTAATTGTCAATTTTGAGAGATTTTGAATAAAAAATAAATGATTATTTTGATGCCAAAGTAAAGCTTATTGACTTAATATTTATTTCTAGGTAAAAAAAATTTTTATTTGGTACAACTTTTCTCATAAAATGACTTTTAATTTTTCAATGATGAACTACCTTACAAATGATCATTGGAAAAATTAAAAGTTACGTTATGGAGAAGATATGGGTCAAAATGAATTTTTTTTGAAGGTGATATATTTCTGCATTAAAATATTCAATGATTAAACTTTCGAAAGGTCTCAAAATCAACAGCTAACTTTTTCAATGATGGTTTTCAATGATAGCTATAACTGGCCCCTATCTTAAGATTTATGGAATTTATGATGCAGCGAAATGATTCCACGGAAATTTTGTTCACTTAGGGGCCAGTTATAGCTATCATTGAAAACCATCATTGAAAATATTAATTGTCAATTTTGAGAGATTTTGAAGAAAAAATAGGTGATTATTTTGATGCCAAAGTAAAGCTAATTTACTCAATATTTATTTCTAGGTAAGGGGCCAGTTATAGCTATCATTGAAAACCATCATTGAAAAAGTTAGCTGTTGATTTTGAGACCCTTCGAAAGTTTAATCATTGATTATTTTAATGCAGAAATATAGCTTACGACTTTTAAATTATTTCTCTTCTAAAAAAAAATCATTTTGACCCATATCTTCCCCATAACGTAACTTTTAAGATATGGGTCAAAATGAATTTTTTTTGAAGAAGATATAATTTTGAAGTCGTAAGCTATCTTTCTGCATTAAAATATTTAATGATGAAGCTTTCGAAGGGTCTCAAAATCGACAGCTAACTTTTTCAATGATGGTTTTCAATGATAGCTATAACTGGCACCTAAAACAAAATTCAATTTTGCACAACTTTTCTCATAAAATGATTTTTAATTTTTCAGTGATGAACTACCTTACCAATAATCATTGAAAAAATTAAAAGTTACGAAGTGGGGAAGATATGGGTCAAAATGAATTTTTTTTGGAGGAGAAATAATTTTGAAGTCGTAAGATATATTTCTGCATTAAAATATTCAATGTTTAAACTTTCGAAGGTCCTCAAAATCAACAGCTAACTTTTTCAATGATGGTTTTCAATGATAGCTATAACTTACGACTTCAAAATTATTTCTCCTTCAAAAAAAATTCATTTTGACCCATAACGTAACTTTTAATTTTTTCAATGATCATTGGTAAAGTAGTTCATCATTGAAAAATTAAAATTACGATATGGGGAAGATATGGGTCAAAATGAATTTTTTTTGAAGGAGAAATAATTTTGAAGTCTTAAGCTATATTTCTGCATTAAAATATTCAATGATTAAACTTTCGAAAGGTCTCAAAATCAACAGTTAACTTTTTCAATGATGGTTTTCAATGATAGCTATAACTGGCACCTTAAAATGAGTATCTGTCTCACTTTGAAAATTAAAATGTAGATATTTATGAGCATTGGAGTGAGGAATTTTTTTCATATCCCCACTTCATTTGGGATATGATAGCTACTATAAATTTCCCTCGTTTATTACAGTCTGTGCATGTGTGTATGCATAACCTCGTACAGGCGCGAACGCAGGAAAAAATTTCGGTTCGGATTTTTAAATGTTATTAAATATTATATTTTATCACGAAATTCGAAATCTTGACAAAAATGTTTCAACTCCGATTTAAATGAAAACATCTATTTTTAAAATTACTGCTGCCTGAGCAGCACAAGATTTTTTAGTTTTTTTTTTTAATCGACAAAAAAACTAATTATTTCATAATAATTTCCACAAAAATCTCAATAAGTTTATTATTAAGAAAGTCGAAAATAAAAAAAAAAAAAAAATTTAAGGTAGGTACTGTTAGAAGGTTCCTTATTTCATTTAAATAGTTTCCTGCCGAGAATTAGGCTGATATTTTTAGAGAAAGAAATTATTTTGTTCATATTGGTATATGCATTGTGATCCTTTTATGAACAAATTTCTATAATCATTTATTGACTGGTTTTTATTCAAAGACTGCTAAGTTCCAATTCTTAAGAACTTTGGGCGAGATCGTATTACAGAAATCTGCGGTAAGCCTAGTACTTGCTTAGCTCCTGCATATCGAACCCCAAACCCCCCCTCCCTCCTGCGTTTGCGCCTAGAGTATTATTATAGGTACATACATATAACTGAGGACATGGATATCTACTAAAGTTACAACATATTATATCACCTGGAAAACTGAAGACTCAAAAATGTAGAGTGAAATTGTATGGCAAGGAAGTTAAATCCATATATTTCGGGTGGTGGTTGAACCCCAACGCATTTCCGCATTTCAAAACACATGCCATTTAAAAACTTAAAAAAACCAACTGCTACAGGTTTTGAGTATGCTCAATTGTTTTTATGACATCTGGAATTTTTTGACTGCATACTACTACTTATCGGGTCTAACAATCTTTTTTATTTTACTACCTGGTGTATATTAAATATCTTACGTGGAAAACATAACAGTTACGGTTTACATATAGATGGTCCCAGTAATAAAAATCAAGAACAGTTTTATAGAAGGTAAACGTATGTATTTGTTTTACTAATGCAGGCATACACTTATCCTTGAAATCGTTA
The DNA here is from genome assembly GCA_949320155.1 of Melangyna quadrimaculata. Lineage (NCBI taxonomy): Eukaryota > Metazoa > Arthropoda > Insecta > Diptera > Syrphidae > Melangyna > Melangyna quadrimaculata. The sequence continues at coordinate 1,275,754 of OX439486.1, forward strand.
TGCAAATTTTTGTAATTACCGCAGACCAATTTGTTTGTTTAACTAAAGGAATGGAAGGGAGTAGGTATACGAGTTTTTTCTTTTCTTTCATATGGTTGTACGAAATAAACCAAAGGATATTATGGAGTAGGTACCGATCGCTGATAGTTAAACTATAAGCTCCTATCTTAGAGATAAACAGAGTGTTATTTACTATTTCTGTAAATACCTGAGCTGCGGAGCTCGAAAAAGGATACCTACTTTTAAGGCAAATAAAGATTGCTGAGTTAAGGAACAGGAAGGCACCTATTGCAATCATCATCAATCCGACATTTATCGAAAGAAAAACCATTATTTCACGTATATTTTTGAGAAAAGATAACGTTGTTTATTAGGTAGGTACCTATATTGCTTTCAACGTTTGTTATAGATTTCTGAATACACAAAGTCAGATTAAAAGGGAGAATCAATTTACAAAAATAATGTACTCTTCTTTTAGATAATGCGTGTTTCGATAATCTGCGAAATTTACTCTTTTTTTTTTTTTTCAAAATCACACATCATATGTACCTATTAGAGTAAGAGCACAGGGCCGCCAGACATGCGTTATTTTATCAAATCCAAGATATGTTCTGCGAACAGATACTATGGTAGCTAAGAATAAATGGATACTAAGAATCTTCAATCCAGTAGCAATTAAGAGGTGGCGAGTGTTAAAGTTGCCTACAAATTCGCAACATTGCGTTATTTAATCAAAGCTAAATTTTTGATATGTCTTAGGGGATGGTGTTATTTACTTTATTTGACACTTGCCAGATATCTTCAGTGGCGCCTAACGTGAGCTAGACACTTAAAATCTGTCAAACTAACCATGCCATTTACATAACAGAATCAAATCAAGATTTTATATCTTCTTTGGGAAAATATTCTACAGCGGGGCCTTACCTACATCACCTTAAAACTGCCAAAATAATAATTCTTTGTTACTAAAACGTGATTTCTTTTGTTTAATTTAGCTGGTATTAAATGCCTGCCTGATGAATACGCCCCACTGTAGATGTATGACTGATGGGGAATTATTTTTAAACAGTTGCCCATAGAACATATAAATATTAGCTTTAAAACTACACACGTTCAATTTGACAGATTTTAAGTGTTTGGCTCACGTTAGGCCCGATTGTAGATGTCTGGCAAGCTCCAAATAAAGTAAAGAACACCATCCCCTAAGACATACATATCAAAAATTCAGCTTTGATAAAATAACGCAATGTTGCAAATTTGTATGCAACTTTAACACTCGCTACCTCTTAATTGCTCCCGGATTGAAGATTCTCATCGGTATCCATTTGTTCTTAGCTACCATAGTACCTATCTGTTCGCAGAAAAATCTTAGCTTTGATAAAATAACGTATATGTCTGGCGGCCCTAGGCTCTTAGTCTATATACCTACTTCAAAAATTCTAATGAAAAAAAAAATGGTATGTCATTAAAAAAAAAGAAAAGAAAAACATGTCTAGGTATGTATGTACATGTACAATGTTATGCATCATTCATTATTTTGCCCTATACAAACGAGTACCTATACTACATACATATGTGTTTTTTGTTTCCTTTACAACGATCCTTTACCAACCAGGTGTCACATTTTTAACAAATGAGTCCTTTTATGTTAAAGGCTCTCTAGCATCATCTATTTACCCTCTGTCGTTATACACCCGAATTTCTGTTGTTCTACTGGTTTTGGTTTTTTTTTCTAAGTTGAGAGTCAGTGTTTCATTTTGGCAAAATCATTATCATTAGAGAAATAATTATATATTGGTAGATAAGTGTGATGTGTGTGTGTAGTTGTACGCACACTAACGAATTATATCTACCTATACAAAAAAAAAAAAAATCCTATATTGGAGGGTTCGGAGGCAAATTAGGATTTTAATAATTCTGTATATAGACTAGGTATGTATTTTGTTCGCAATGTGTTTTTAATGAAAATAGGGAAAAAAATTACTATAGCCGATCTTCTGGAAGTTAAAACCTATAAAACTCGACAAATCTTTTTTAAGGAGAGGAAAATGCAATTTCGACAAAAATGAATTTAAGTTAAGCTGTTAAAATATAAAACAGATACCCATACTTTAAGAATTTTCGAACTTGTATGAGCTTAGAGAAGACTCAGAGGGAATTCTTCAACTTTCAGGGGGCCTACCACGTACAGTCGGCGCATGTCGCTTAAATATAGCGACCACCAAGGGACCAGCCAAATATGGTCGCAATAGCCGGCAGTCGATATATCCGACTTATCACAAAAATGATCGAAATCGAAGTACCTAATTGTTGTCTGACATTCGTTATTATATGCAACTAGTCAATATAGACGACGATTTCCCGACATCATAACCGACGATAAACTAATACAAATCGTATGAAATTTAACCAAATTTAGGAAAAGTATGGTCGTTAAGCCACGTTGTTATAAGTGGCCTAGAGTGTAACTTGAAACGATCGAGTTTAGTCAATACAATCGAGGACAAGTAGTTTCTATTTAGATTCAATCCAATCGAAAACACTCGTTTGAACTTTCTATGCTTGATTGTATCGAGTAAACTCGATTATAGGTAGTTACGAGCTAGCACCACCTTACGTCTCAATCAACCCATTCTAAATACATTTTATGTTGTTTTCATGGTATTTTACTTAAAATTTCGGTATAATTGTAATCGTTGGTGAAAAATCTTTAAACTTATATCTAAAGGACTAAGATGATTTATGCACAAAGTTTAGTTGTTTTGAAAAATATTAACCTAATCAGTTAAAAATAATAATAAATGACTACATTTATTATACGAAACATAGGTCAATAAAAAAAATCAACTACCTACATATATTAAATTTATTCAAATTGAATACTGCCAGAGATCAGAAATAACTGTCAACCCTTATTTTCAATTGGTCTCTCTTAGAGAGTTTCGGTTTGAGATTTATTTAAAAAAAAAGAAATTTAGGTTACCTATCGGTTGAGTTTTTTTTTTTATTTTTAAAAATATCTCTCAATGGTTGAGATTTTTACGAAAAAATTAATGCAAAAGGTCAATTTACCTTTTTCGCTAAAAATTAATCAACAATGGTTAATGCAGACAAAATTCGAATTTGCCGAGAACATATTTATTTTTCAAAAATAAATACATATGAGCTTTTTTTCTTATTTTAGGTATTAAGCCTAACTAATAATAAACTTTCAAGGTTGTTTAACCCAAGATTATATCTTTTTTTTTGCTTAAAATAAAATGTTAAGACGAAAATGCCCCTTTGACTCTGACTTGAGATAACTGGGACGCAAAGCAAGCTGCGTAAAGTTAGCATGACAACTTTCAAAAAAGTGAAATCTGAGTATGCCATTAATTGCCAAGTAATTGCCGTAAATATGCCGTGGAATCAAAAAAATTGCCCCGCTACGGGTTTGCCCACAAAGGGCAATCCTGCTAACTTTATATAAAGTTAGCATGACACTTTTTTCTTTTTGGGCAAAAACAACTTTTGAGTATGCAAGAAGTTGCCAAATAATTGCCGTAAATATGCCGTGAAGAGAAAAAACTTGCCTCGCCCTTCGTTTGCCCAAAAAGGGCTATCAATCCTGCTAACTTTACGCGTAAAGTTAGCATGACACTTTTTTATTAGTAGGCCAAACAAAAATTTAAGGATGCCATTAATTGCCGAATAATTGCCGTAAATAAGCCGTGAAGAGAAAAAAATTGCCACGCCCTTAGTTTGCCCAATAAGGGCAATCCAGCTTACTTACGCGTAAAGTTAGCATGATACTTTTTTATTCTTAGTCCAAAAAAAAAAAAATTGAAGGACGCCAGTAATTGCCGAATAATTGCCGTAAATAAGCTGTGAAAAGAAAAAAATTGCCGCGCTCTTCGTTTGCCCAAAAAGGTCAAAAAACGGGTTTCGGGCTATTTTTGGTGTAAAATAACTTTTGAGTATACCAGTAGTTGCCAAATAATCTCCGTAAATTAACTGAAAAAGAAAAAAATATCCGGCGCCCATGGTTTGCCCATTAAAGGCAAAAAACCATTTTCAGGCTAATTTGCATGTAAAGTTAGCATGACACTTTTTTATTTTCAGCCAAAAAAAACTTCTTAGTATGCCAAAAATTGCCGAATAATTGCCGTAAATAAGCCGTAAAGAAACGAAATTGCCGCGCCCTTGGCTTGCCCATGAAGGTCGACAAATGGTGATGGACATGCTAACGTTTTTATGTACCTACTTTAATTAAATAATTATATAAACCGGTAGTTTCTGTATAATTGTCAAAACCCTATATAACACATACGTAAATGTTAAGCATAAAGAGATTAAGTTTTAAAATCGTCTTTTCATATGGCGATATGATAGAAAAACGAAGTAAGTAAAATATAAGGTTTTTACAAATAAAATAAAATTACACTTCAAAATAAAAAGAAACATCTGCATCATAAGAACAAAAATAATAAAATAAATTGCACGGAAGTGAGCAAAATGACACGGACAAAATAAATTTACTTTCAAACAAAAATAAATATTTTTCAATGCAATTATTTGTGAAAACAACATTACATTCTGGTTAAGACATTATTTTTTTATCTGCTCCACATGAATTTTCTTTTCTGCAGTTCAATTCAAGGATTCGTGTTTTTAACATCAAGAACTTTTGTTCTTTAGTTCGAAGGTTTGTTTTTTACAAGCAAAGAATAAGACTCTATTTAAAATCATAAAACTTAAGCTTACCTAAACTTAAGAAATATTAATTATTAGTGCCTTTTTTGTGTCTACATCATATCCGAATTCCGAAGCCTACCTAAATCAATGTATTTTTTATAATTATAATCGCTCCCTGTGTGAATTTTTCTTGGTAATCTGGGCACATGATACATGAATTAAGGGTAGTTTTTATTTCGCAATCTTATGAATCCAAAATAAGTGTAATACAACCACCCTGAACAAAGTAATGTTATTTTTATAAACTGATGACTGAAAAGAAAAGACTCAAAAGCATCAATGCAAATATATTGTTCGCAAGGTTGTTTTATGAGGTGGAAGGAAAATATGGATTATAAACCAAACATTTTATTTTTGTGTACAGGTAGGCAATTATTCAGCAATTCTTGGCATACTCAGAAGTTTTTTTTGGCTAAAAATAAAAAAGTGTCATGCAAACTTTACACGCAAATTAGCCTGAAAATGGTTTTTTGCCCTTAATGGGCAAACCTTGGGCGCGGCAATTTTTTTTTCTTCGCGGCTTATTTACGGCAAATATTCGGGAGTTCTTGGCATACTCAGAAGTTTTTTTTTGGCTAAAAATAAAAAAGTGTCATGCAAACTTTACACGCAAAATAGCCTGAAAATGGTTTTTTGCCCTTAATGGGCAAACCATGGGCGCGGCAATTTTTTTTTCTTCACGGCTTATTTACGGCAATTATTCGGCAATTTTTGGCATACTCAGAAGTTTTTTTTGGCTAAAAATAAAAAAATGTCATGCTAACTGTACATGCAAATTAGCCTGAAAATGATTTTTTGCCCTTCACGGCTTATTAACGGCAATTATTTGGCAATTCTTGGCATACTCAGAAGTTTTTCTTGACTAAAAATAAAAAAGCTTCATGCTAACCTTACACCCAAATTAGCCTGAAAATGGTTTTTTGCCCTTTGTGGGCAAACCATGGGCGCCGAACATTTTTTTCTTTTACAGTTAATTTACGGAGATTATTTGGCAACTACTGGTATACTCAGAAGTTATTTTGCACCAAAAATAGCCCGAATAGCCCTTTTTGGGCAAAAGAAGGGCGCGGCATTTTTTTTCTTTTCACGGCTTATTTACGGCAATTATTCGGCAATTACTGGCGTCCTTAGATTTTTTTTTGGACTAAGAATAAAAAAGTGTCATGCTAACTTTACGCGTAAGTAAGCTGGATTGCCCTTTTTGAGCAAACTAAGGGCGCGGCAATTTTTTTCTCTTCACAGCTTATTTACGGCAATTATTCGGCAATTACTGGCATCCTTAAATTTTATTTTGGACTAAGAATAAAAAAGTGTCATGCTAACTTTACGCGTAAGTAAGCTGGATTGCCCTTTTTGGGCAAACTAAGGGCGCGGCAATTTTTTTCTCTTCACAGCTTATTTACGGCAATTATTCGGCAATTACTGGCATCCTTAAATTTTATTTTGGACTAAGAATAAAAAAGTGTCATGCTAACTTTACGCGTAAAGTTAGCAGGATTGCCCTTTTTGGGCAAACGAAGGGCGAGGCAATTTTTGTCTCTTCACGGCATATTTACGGCAATTATTTGGCAACTTCTTGCATACTCAAAAGTTGTTTTTGCCCAAAAACAATTAAGTGTGCCCTTTGTGGGCAAACCCGTAGCGCGGCAATTTTTTTGATTCCACGGCATATTTACGGCAGTTATTCGGCAATTAATGGCATACTCAGATTTCACTTTTTCGAAAGTTATCATGCTAACTTTACGCGGCTCGCAAAGCACAACGTGCAAAGCCCAATGTATTTCCGCATGCATCAGTGCTTATACAAAATACTAACGGTCATTCTAACGGGAATTCGGATTGATAAAATTGCAGATGACCTTTATTTTTTTTTCTCAGAGATAAATCTCACTGGTTGACCTAACCTAAAAACAAAACAAAATAAAGGTTTCTCTCAGACCTTGACCGATTTATTTGTTTGTTGAGAATAAAAGTTATTGAGGGATCTTTATTGAAAAGGACAACAAATAACAGTTATTAAAGAACCTTTCAAAAGGTTGAGCTTTATTTCTGATCTCTGACTGACGCGTTTCGATAAAACTTGTCCTACATACCTACATACATATCAATTTAAATAAATTTAATTTAGTTATTTGTTTAATTATGTTTGCAAAATGTACAGCTTACAGTTAAAACGAACTTTACTTCAAAACTTATTAAGTATGAACATACCTATGTACATTAGGGTGGTCCTTATAAGGGTCATTGTCTTACTTTGAATGACGCCCCCCCCCTGATTTGTTCTAAATAATTAAAAAAAAGTCCTGTTTAATTTTAGCTCATTATATTAACGTTAGCCCGGCCCCCAATACTTCTGAAGTTTTATATGGGAAATCCCATGTATTTTTGTAAATCCAAATTTGGAAAATCTTAACTTTGGTAATGATTGATAAAAAAATTGAATTTTAGGACACATGGAACACTCCTGTCATATTTATAAAAATGTATCTGAAAAAAATTTACAACAGTTATTTCCCTACTTATAGCCATTTAAACAAAAACATTATTTTTAATTTAATTTTAGTTATAATAAATGTTTGTAAAATTTTTTTTAATACATTTTTTTAAACATGACATGTGTGCAAAAATTCAATTTTCTTTGTCATTACTAAAGTTATGAATTTTTGAAGTTGGATGTAAATAAAAAACATGGGATTTCCCATATAAAACTTCAGACATCTTGGGGCCGGGTTAACGTTAATAAAATGAGCTAAAATTTTACTGTACCTGTAAACTGTACAACAGTTATTTCCCTACTTATAGCAATTTAAACAAAAATATCTTTTTTTATTTAATTTTTAATATTAATACATGTTGTAAATTTTTTTTAATAAATTTTCTTAAACATGACAAAAGTTACTACATGTGTGCAAAAATTCAATTTTCTTTATCAATCATTATTAAAGTTATGAATTTTTAAAGTTGGATGTACAAAAAATATATGGAATAAATAAGGTGGGTGCGTCATTCAAAATAATACAACGACATTAATAAGGACCACCCTAATGTACATACATACATACATATGTATACCTTACCTACCCGATGGTTATGCTATTCCTGTACAAAAAAAGCGGTTATCTGCATATAAATATACACAAGGCATTCCCATTTTTAATCATATACCAGCGCATCTTTTCAAAAAAAAAAATTAGTTAAAAAACAAACCTACGAGTTTAACTATATACTAATGTCCTTGAGCTCATAGAGGGGTTAACAGAAGTTAACGCGAGCTTCAAGCTAAATAGGTACATAGTATATTGTAGAGGAATAACTTTTCTAATAAGTTGTGTAGATACAAAAAGCTCAACGAACAATAAAATACACTAAATTTTTATTTCACACAAATAAAACATCAACATGTACCCAATATTTTTAAAATATATAAAGATGTAGTGTAGGTATATACGTAGATACCTAAATGCAATAAAAGGGTGAAGCTTATTTGGGAAATGTTTGAAAACAAAAAAATCTTAGCAGGACTTCATTAAAATCGGTTAACGTTAACACGTTCCACCAAGAAGATGAAATATCCCATACAAAATAAGATATATTATTATGACCACTTCTATTGATGGGGGATGCGGGCGAAACCAAATAGTTTTTTTTTCGGGGCTACTGCCTCTGGCGAGGAATTGACAAATCCTCCAAGAGTATCGCTTGTCATGAATTAGTGCTTCTCGTCTAGCCGTTCGGATTCGGCATAAAATCGTAGGTCCCATCCTTTCCTGTTGTCACGCGCACAAAGGAATGGTTGCGAGTAGTAAGTCACTAGGGCCTGGTTCTTTACGAGCCGTTGCGCCACCCAATTTATTTATTTATTTATGGGGGCGAAATAAAGTGAAATGTGTTTAAAATATGTGCACCTTAATACTTTTATATTCAATTTGTATACGACACCACAGATGAGAAAATTAAGTCATAGTTTCCGTTAAGCAGTTTAATTTTCTCCAAAAACGACTACAAAGGCTTTGATTAAATTTTGTACCAATATGTTTTATGTTATCCAAAAGTATCTATTGATTTTGCAGAAAAAAGTTACTTATAATATTATTGACTTAGTCATAAAACTGCCAGTATACCTATAATAGGCGTTTTTCTTTTTTAGTTCAGAGCAGAGCCTGAACTGTTAAACAAAAAATTGTGTTTCTTTATTTCCTCTGAACGTTCAGAGCTTCAAATTTGTGTTTCTTTTTCCGTTCTGAACGTGTTCTGAGCTTGTTCAGAGCGCGCTCTATGAGCTCAGAATAAAATAACTGAGCAGACCGAGTTGAATAATGAACACAAGCATTTGATAGGTGAAATTGAAAAAAAAGTGACAGCTTAGTGTTCAGGTCTGTTTCAAAAATAATTCTGAGCGCTCAGAACCAGAACACGCTTTGTTCAGAGGATGTTCAGAGCATGCTAGATGTGCTCGGACTCTGTTCTGAACTCTTTTCTGAGCTAAAAAAGAAAAACGCCTAATGTATACCACTTAATACAGCGAAGCTTAATCTCTAATTAGAGTGGGACGATGGAGCATTTGTTGTATATGTTTTCATTCCAAATGCAAACAGCCTTGACTTCACAATTTACCCATTTATCTCACTACTAGACCATCACACTACAATAATTAATACTTTTACTTGCCTTTTATACATTGTTTATACCCATATTTATTGTCATACATAGTAGTATAATCCGCTTATGAAACTCAAGATGCATATTAGGTACTCGAACAACTTGTGTCTTACCTTGTTTTACCTTTACTTATAGATTTTACTGAATCAATGCCCTCGCCGACCGTTCATGCGTTACGGCAACGCGAAGGTTAGTGGTGGTAGCTAGCGGTGGGTCACTTCAATACCAAATAAAATCGATTCTCACGTGAGATTTAAAAAAAAAATAAAAAAAACCTCAGGAAGGACAATCGTATGTAGGTTATTGGACTGGGGTGCAAAACTGACCCAAATTTCAAATCTCTCCCCCTCTCTCGCCAAAAAGTTTATGTGTTAGCCCATAACACACGCACGGACATTGGCATTTTATGGCTTTGAACCTACCCTTACCGTAGAAAGAAGGAAAATAAAAAAAGAATAAAAAAAAGTTGTTATCGAACGTCAAAAAGGACATCGAACTTTCGACCAAGAGAGTGGTGTGGTTTGAAAAGTCGACCGACGACGACAGGGAGGTGGACCGTAGACGTGGAGGAGTATAGAAATAGGCTTCGATGATGTTTTTTTTTGTTGTGTTGTTGTTTATTTTTTGCTGTGTTCCTTATTTCAAGCCTCAGAATGTTTCCGTGTACACATGTTCACGGTTTGGTGGAACTTTAACTTTCGGACAAAGGTTAGTTTCCGGTATAATAGCGTATAGGCAGCGAAGGCACACGATGGTGATGATGGTGCACAAAATGTAGGTACATGCATTCCACGTTTGGCCGTTTTGCTCATGATGGCTCTGACTGGAGATATGGCTGGCACTTTCTACTTTCGATTTGGTGGTTGTGTTGTTTGGGTTTTTTTTTGTATTTTTTATTTTTTGGTTTGGGTTTAAGTCTGCGACTTGTCTTTGTCTTCATCGTCTGTCTGCTGTCTAGGAGAATATGTATGTGCGGGGCTTTTCTTGGTAGGTAGGTATTATTAGGTACGTATATAGAAGATCCTTTTTTATGCTTGTATAATATGATTGAAGAAGAGAGTGCCAGTGCGACTTTATTATAAGAGGATTCGAAAAACTCAATGGGAATCAAATATGTTTTCGTGTTATTGTGAATGTCTACTTGGAATTTTGGCCAAAAAAACAACCAAATAGCATATTTATGATGATGATGATGTTGTTTATGGACTATAGATTAGGTGTTCGCACTAACCTTTCTTTGGAACACCTTTATTTGTAATCGGTTGATATGTCACTTTATTCTTTTGTACAGCTTTGTTCTATTACCTAGGATAATTAAAATTTTAATATCAGAACGACCGATGACTGAACGAACATTCGTTCAATTTTACTTTTCATGTGGCATATCTTATTTGAATTTGTCGCAAACTACGAAGAAAACAAGAACAAAGATTTCATTTTTTGCTATAGATCATCTTCATTATTAGAAGACAACGAACTGAGCTCCCAACTAATATTTCAGTTTCGGTTCGACTTAATAGAGTTCTATTAAGCCGAAGCGAAGCTGAAATGTTAGTTGGGCTAGACCTTTACTCAGAGAATAAGATCAGGTAAATTCTTAACATGTGTCAAGTAAGATTTATACAATGTGCACTTTTTCAAAGTCATTTGCATAAGAACTCAGAAATTTACAATGATATTAATTATTCAATTGAATTAAAACTATTTTGCTAAACATTTCAGTCGATTTTAAGAAGGTGTAATGTTGTTTCAAGTTGAGACTTGTTTTTTTTTTTTTTTTTGAATGACCGGTCATTTTAGCCAACATCATATTCTTTTAACATTGCTCCTAGAAAACTACAATTTGTCTACATAACATGTTGACATAACGTTTCTTATAGTAATTTTAACAATATTAGGCGTGTTTTATTGCAAAATCCATCCATAGTACAGTACGATTTTTCATGCATTACAAATACAACATCGCTAGTAGCTCTAGAAGCTAAAGTAGTATAGAGGCTCAAATATTCGCCAAAAATCTATCCACAGTAGGATTCTACTTTAGCTTCTTATCGGCTGTAGAGCTACTAGCGATATTTTAATTGTACTGCATGTAAAATCGTACTGTACTATGGATGGCTTTTGCAATAAAACACGCCTATTGATTGCTTGAGTTAGTATACAGTGCCAAGTACCATTCAAATAAAAACCCGTGTTAATTTTCTTAAATTGTCCAAAAAGTGCATTCGTGTAAAAAATGAAACTTCATTAATCTTGTGACACACAAATCGTATATCCAGTTAATTATTTAAACTGATCAACTGTGTTGAAAAATAACAACCTGATAAGTATTTATTTTTTGTGTTTAATTTTACCTTTTTTCTCTACCTGTTGATATCACCCACGCGGTTAGTAGAAGGTACCTACTCGTGCAGGTATAATTTCACAATCAAATTTAAGAAAACTAAATAATCGTTTTTCGCATTATTAAAACAAAAAAAAAATAGTAAATTTGATGAATAAAATCTGAAAGCCTTTCGATCTTTTACCCATCAGTTCCAGGGATACACAAGGAAGGGAAGTTATTATAAATTAATCATTATCTTGCCAAACAATATAATACGAAAAAGAAGCCTAAAACAGAATAAAACTAATTTAAAAGAAGAAAAAATAAGTACAAAAAAAATGAGTCGAATAAAGTAATGTGAACCGTTGTGCAGGCATAATGAATCGGAATTCGAATCCTAATGCTTTTCATATCGCCATCATCCATATTGAATGTGTCATTTATTTTTATCTTATTATTTCTCACCTTTCATTGAAATTTGTTTCGATTTTATTATGTTTCTTTTTTCAGATTTTTTTTTTTTAACGAGTATGAAAAGATACAATTTGAAAAAAAGTAGCAGTCCCAAAGGATCGCGTATATATACAAAATAATGATTGATAAACCACAACGTCAACTGACAATACATATACCTGCATAGTAATAGACAGATACATACATATACAAATAAGATAAAAAGATACGAAGATGGATAAAAAATAAACGAAAAGGTAACTTCTATATCTGTAGATTTGTTCGCAGCTGATAGTGGCAACTGTCCCCCCACGCATGCAAATTTTAATTTCACGATCCAGTCGCATAAATGAAACATTACAATGACCAGTTTCACAGTGCTATTTGAAATTTTAGCGATCGGAAAACATCAAGCGATATTATTTATTAAAGATAAAGTTTAATAATAATTCGAAAATTATGCTACAAAGTTGAATATCAGTTATCAGAGAGGAAAAAAAATAAATGTGTTAGTAACAAAACAAAAATATAGTCAATTCTCTCTTCTCAAAAAATAAATAGCCAACTGTAGATATGAATTTTTTTCTTTTGGAAACTCAAAAATAATAATAACAAATAAATAATTAATAATTGTTTGTAAAACATATATAAATAAATCCAAAAATAGTTTAATTGTTGAATTAATCCTATGCACTTCTTTTAATTAAATTCAAAAGAATTGTATAGATATGATTTGGTTTTGTTAGCTTTTTTCAAAAAAAAAACGTCCAAAATAAAATGAGAAAACTATTAACGAACTTGCTCTCGTAGCCTACCACTAGAATGTAGCTAAACATTGAAAGTGTAGATGTAGTAATAGTTTGATAATATTTTTATATTGTTAACGAGAAAATAATAAAAACATGTTGAAATAGCAGTTTTGAGTTATTTTTTTTTTGTATAATTTTTATTTCTTCTTTCCTTAAAAATACATACAATTTTCATCTTAAAGATAATCAAAAAAAAATTACTTCACACAATATAAATATTCAATTACTTTTATAGAAATTAAAATGAAAAAAATTAAGATACAATCTGTTGTCTTACGGAAAGTATCGAAAGTTTTTAACTCTTTTTTTTTTTAATCTTGTAAATTTATATTGAATTTTGTTTAAGATCGAACAAAATTCAATATAAATTTACAAGATTTAAAAAAAAAGAGTTAAAAAATTAACAAAAGTTATTCAACAAATGTTGTGGGGTGGAATGTCGAATAATAAAAATAAAAAAATTTAAGACTGTACAAAGAATATGTATCAGAATCATTTAAACTAAGATTTTAAGCAAGCCATGTTTTTCATCAAAATCATAGTTAAAAAGCCATTCTTTAATCTTCTTTAAAAAAAAACTATAACGAGCCAATAGAACGAATATTAGTGGGTAACATATTATATTTTTATATTATTTTTTTATATTATATTTTTTTTTATTTAATAAAAAAATGGAAAAAAGGTTAAATAAACAAAAATAGATTTTTTCTTTGATTTTATTTTTTGTAAAAAAAAATTATTTATACACATTTTATAGACAATATTATTAAACTATCCGAGTTTCAAAATGATAGAATAGAATCAACCAAGCCAATGACGAGATATGAATGATTATACCTAAACAAGCTAATTTTTTCAAACAAAAAAAAAAACCATAACTTTATTTTTCATTATTCTCTCTCTCCTGTAGCGAATCACATAACAACTTTTCATACCAAATTTGAAGAAAATCGGCGCAACTGTTAAGTCTCTAGCTTGAAGTGCATTAGGACGAACAGACAGACAGACGTCTTGACGAAAATCACTTTTTTGGACTATTCCATCTTGGTATTGTTATTTTTGATTAAAACCTCGAAATTTTAGTTTGACACGAAACCATGACACGAAACTTGTCATATAGAGCAAAAAATTAAGGAGCTGGTTTAAGCCGAAAAAATCTAAACTGCACAACATCTTCAAGTTCTTGAACTGATCTCTCTAGTTTCTATCAACTGATATGGGACCGTTTTTATTCCAACTTTTTAAAAACTTTGGCCAAACCTTGCGGCTGTTATTGTGTTATTATTTTAGTTTTAATTTATATCAACCGACTAGCCACTTGGATTGCTTGAAGACCGAAGAACTAAATACGACCTTAAACGCATTAAACTTTACTTAAAAGCGATCCTTTAAATAAAATTGACTAAATGGAATTTCCCCCAATTGTTCTCATCATCATTCTTAATATTCGACGAGATATTAGTTACTTACTTCCCTTAGTTTTTGTGATGCAATTTCAGGTTAAGCTAAACTCAACTATAAATAACAATTATTATACAAAGAACACTGTGAAACTGGTCATAAGAATAAGACAGAATGATACTCATTGAAATAAGACTAACACAAAATCATAACGAATATAAATTCCAAAGATGACACTCATACTGGTTGGGCATAATCAAATCAGTTCGTCTTATATGGTGGTCTCTGAGCATTTAAAATGTTTGTCTGTCTCTCTCTGTTTGTAAAGTTGAATCCGAAATTCAAATCCCCAGACACGGGAGACGGGACCCTAAACAAAAAAACTCATTCATCATGACCCATAAATGGTGGCAATTGTTTAAAATGTTGTTTTTTGTACTCTCCCATTTTCATTTGTTTGATGGGAAGTTATGTATAGTAAAGGAGCAGCGATTGACCAAGAATTATGCGGGAGACTGGAAGCGTTTTGATTTTTATCTTCAATGGTATACAATACAAGGGGGTGGTACAGTTTTGTTGGTGGAAAACGGACAACTGAAATTATTGAAGACCGGACCATCACACCACGACCACACAACACAGACGACACAAAATCAATTCTATTAACGAGATTACTTTATTAAAATTGTATTTTATTTATATGGACATGTAAGTGGGATAATGAACGAGATTTAATTAACATAATTTTCATCATGGCTAATACACTCCGCGTCGTATGATTTAGGTCATTTATTTGAATTGATTTTCGGCGTTTGGAATATGAAGGAGAAAATTTTAAATGCTTATATCTTAGCAGAAGTTCAAAATATCATTAATGCAAAACTCTAACTTCAAAAAACTCAATTGTAAATTAGTTCCGATTCGTTAGTGATTATTAAAAAAATCCCTTTCAATTGATACCTGCACAATTTGTGATAAAATTTGTTTTTTGTTTTCATCAAGTGTCATGGTTTTCTGTTTCCTGCTAATGTGGAATTTCGTGCCAGGAGCTTGTATACCTATTTGTAATCCCCTAGGTCACTTTTTTTCACAATACAAGACTACATGGCTGGTTGGTTTGCTATAGTGTGTTGGTTAGTTGCTTGCATTGCAATTGCGTGCACATTACCGCCTCAGGTTTATCAGCAAAACATTTAAAGCGTAAATTACATGCCGATGGCTGTTTAAACACCACAGCCCACCATGATCTCATATGATGGTAGGTATGCTCCCTGTTTAGGCTTATAGCGAAGCTCATATTTTAGATAAGTTGGGGTTTTATTTACTTTTTCGTTAATGGCCAGGAACAGCAGCCCCCTGATGCCTATCTGTTGGTGGTATCTACCACTTGTATTATACACTTCGCGCGCAAAGTAGGTATGCAGTTTTATTCACTGTATGTTGACACGGTCATGCTAAACCATTGCGCTGCGCATGGCTCCTTTGGAACCGAAACGTATGGCATGGCCATGATCATTTCATAATAATTATGATGTGCTAATACATGTGTTTTACAAATCGGCGGCGGCCGACGCGGCGCGCCGTCGTTGGTTGCATCGTTGAGTGAGGAACAACGCTGCGTCCACCGCCACACCGCACCGCACCGCACCGTAATAAAAACAAAATTTTAAAACCAGACCGATTTCTGAATGGAAATGAAAACGTTTTTGATATGAGATCTGCATGCGAGCGAGCATCGGATTGCGTGAGTCACACGCCTTGTGTATACCTGCCTATATAGGCTTTGTAGAAATGACTTACGAGTTGGTTGCAACCGGAATGACGTTGAGTCGACATGCCATCAGGAGGGTGTTTTTTTTTTGAAATATTGAGGAAGCCGAAATGTGTTAAATTAACGAATGGAGAGAAAAGGTGTCGACATATTACTGTCTTGTTATGGTCGAGGTTTTGATTTGTAGTTTTTTTTTTCTTGGTAAAGAGCAGCAGAAGAATCCTTATTTTCGTTTTGTTTTACAAGGTGTCTTGTCTCACTATTTAACTTACTATACTATGGCGAGTATGAGTCCAACTAAATATGAATGTAGGTAAATGGTATCAAAAAGGCCGTTAAAAGCTTTTTTAATTTAAGTTAAGTGATAAAGCTAGAATCCGAATCAATTTGATAAAAATTAACTTTTTTCGAAAGTTATCTAAATGAGCTTCTTTTCTTTGACACAAGGTTTTCTTAGCTATAGTTAGGTACACCTATGCCATTTAGGTACCTACATACATTACAACTTTATACTGCAAACTTAACTTAAATTTACAACGATAGCTTTACAAAACTTAAATTACCATAACAAGCCTTTTGTTTTCCGATCAGGGTCATATCATCTAACATGCACGATGCACCACACACGACTCTCGCCCTCTGTTTGCGGTGTCGCAACATCTCATTTTGTCTCAAAACATAATAAGAATCTTTAACGACAAATGACTAGACATAGGCATGCCCCATCCACGCGTCATAACTACATCAGCCAGCCAGTCAGGTCCAAAGAGACACTCAGGCTGGCATCACTCTTTATCATTTAATGACCTCGAATATCGGGACGTCGAAGGCCCCCCAAAACCGATAAACTAAACAAATGAATTTAGTTTTGCTGGGCGCTCTTTTGCTTGTCTTGAGTGTGGTTAGTTTGTTTGTATTTTAATTCTTTTACTCAGAGCCCATGCACGGTGGTAGCGTGGTGCGCCATCAAATGAGGAAAGGCCTTCGCCAGACACAATATTGTGTATAACATGGATTCCTATTCCTATAACTCTCTTTTTTTCTAGTAGAAAAATTATAATTTTATGTTAATTCATTCAATTGATGTTGGTTTTGTTTTTTTTTTTATTATTATTATTTTTATTATTTTGGAAAGGGAAATGTGATCTTTTTCTTTCAGAGGTCTGAGAGGTGGAGAAAATTAGGAAGGAAAACATATTGGCTGGGGGGGCAATTCTTGGTATTGAATATATTAGAATACAATTCTTGAATGAATTTTTTTTTTTTTGAAAAAGAAAAAAGAAATGACTTTGGATTTCCAAAAGGGTTGTAGCAATGCAAGTTTCAGTTGTTGTTTGTTTCCTCTCTCAAAACCATTATATCATTATTTTTTAAACCTTATTTGATCATTATTTATTTTAATGAACAACACAATTATCCTGCGCACAAATACCACACGCGCAGCGCTGGGACGACTTACCTTCAGTACGAAGTCATATCGGAACATTGTAATGCTTATTGTTTATTTTTTTATTAAATAAAAAAGATCGAATATTTGCATCAAAATATTGTTTTTTAAAACATAAAGAGCTCGACAGGATAGCTCTTGTAGTTCTGGGCAATTCTGGAAATACAACAATTGCATTATAACGTGGAAGTCAAAAGTATGATTTTTTATCGAAGTGTTTTGTTTATTCAAAAATTAGTTTTTTTAACTTTTGGAATGCAATATTTTAGTAAGAAGTACCTGTGTGCAAAAACAATGATACTCCTTTTGTCAGCTCACTAGATAAAGCCAATTTGCTTGCAGCACAGTTTGCTGTTTATTCAACGATGCCAGAAAGTGTTATGACTCCTCCTGTACTTGAGAGCGTAAATAATTTTATGGGACAAATCTTCTTTCGCACTCGTACCGTTGCTAGAGTTCTAAGAGATCTCGACGTTCACAAATCCGCTGGCCCGGATAGTATCCCTCCCATTGTTCTGAAGAGGTGTTCTTCAACGCTGGCAAAACCACTGCGTAAGCTTTTCCATCTGTCCTACTCTACTGATGGTCTCTTTCCGAGTGGGTGGAAAACAACATTTGTCCAACCTGTCCCTAAAAAACGCGTGTCTTCTTCCCCCTCCAACTATCGACCAATTGCGCTTACGTCCCTTCTTTCCAAGGTCATGGAAACGCTGATAAATTTTCAGCTAAGGAAATATCTCGAAGAACGAAAGCTTCTTAATGACCGGCAGTACGGCTTTCGTAGCAATAGGTCCACTGGTGATCTGATGGTATATCTTACCGAACAGTGGCACAAATCTTTACATCGCTTTGGAGAAAGTAAGATTATTGCGCTTGATATTTCAAAAGCATTTGATAGAGTTTGGCATCAAGCTCTCTTATCGAAAATGCGTGCATTTGGTATCGATGAATCTCTTCTTTGTTGGATTAGAAATTACCTTTCGGACCGCTCAATACAAGTTTTATTGGACGGTTGCAAGTCTGGAATCCACAAAATAAATGCTGGTGTGCCCCAGGGCTCCGTTTTGTCTCCGACCCTCTTCCTAATATTCATTAACGATCTCTTATCTGAAACTTCTAACCTATTAAACTGCTGACGACAGTACCCTCAGCTTTTCATATTCGTTGCTTGATTCACATCCATGTCCTTCGGATGTGGAAATTGAACGGCAGCGTATGATAACCTCATTAAATTCTGATCTTGACAGTATTATCCAGTGGGGAATAAAAAACCGTGTAGAATTTAATGCTTCCAAAACTCAATGCTGTCTCCTGTCGTTAAAGCGGAACCCATCCCCAATGCTGCTATCGATGAGCGGCACCTGCATAGAGCATAGAGGAAACTGAACAGCTTTCAGTCCTCGATACGTGTATCACAGACCACCTTTTGTGGAACGACCACATATTAGAAATCGCCAAAAATGCTGCTAGGTGTTTAGGTTTTCTCCGTCGATACAAGAAATTTTTCTCCCCCTCTGATCTGGCTGTGATCTACAAAGCCTTTATTCTTCCCATATTCGGGCAGGTATTCAAAAGAGAGCTCTTAAAATGATAGGTGAAAGAACTATAACGTAAACGTTTACATCTCTGGAGCACCGTCGAAATGTTTCATGCCTTTCGTTATTTTACCGTTATTTTAACAAACATTGCTCTAGTGAATTAAACAATTCAACCGTAATACTCGCGCTTCTAGGAATGCCCATCAGTTTACCCTTGAGCCCAACTTCGGACGTACTGTTAAGTACAGAGATTCTTTCTTTAGTCGCACTACGCGAATGTGGAATACTCTACCCAGCTCTATCTTCCCCTCCCATTGTGATCTACAGACATTCATAACCAATGTACATCGGTTTCTCCTTTCAAATCCCCTCCAACCTACCTAATCGCTCGTGCTGTGTTTATCACTTTAAGGGTATTCACAACCCCTTTAGCGCGCGCTAAATATAAAAAAAAATTCATGAAATCATTTATGTGATTTGTAAGAATATACGAAAATGAGGAAAAATGTTCTTCAAAAACGCCAATGCTCAATTTAAGTTCAATGATTTTTGTTTGATATGACCTGAAATGCAGGCACGACCTTTTATTGAAACCGTTTTTCAGACATTTTGAAAAAAAAAAAAATTATTGTATGGCAGCCAACTGTTCGAGATGAGCTAGAAAACAAATTTGAATTTCGCACCTAAAAAACACATAAACGTGATAGGTTAAGTAAGTTGGTATGACCAAATTTGAACCAAATCGATTCCCGGGTTGAGGCTGCTTGTAAAATTGCCCATGACGTAGGTACAGACGCACAGATTGACGTACATCGTGATTATGTTAGATTTGATTTACTCCCTCGAATTAATTTTTGACAGGAAACCGATGCCCAGTAAAGAAAGTAAAACCAGTTTTTGACTTCACGCTCTCAACGATTTCTAACTCTGTCATTTTTCGACCGGTTATTGTTTAAAAGAAATTGTTAGTTGTTTTTGAAATTGGGTGTCTATTGTAGGTATGAAGGTTTTTTATTTCATAAAATTGATGCACGAGTTTAGTTCTGAATTGTAAAAAAATTGTAAACAAAAAAAAAGTAAAACGTAATTTGGGACCAAAGGAGATTTTAATTCCATAAAAGAAGCCCAAAATCGATTAGAAATAATGCTGCCACACTGTCATCTCCTAATTGGTGCCCTCTGCCCTTCTTACTTTATTATAAGAAAATCGCCAGTTCCAGATCATCAAAAACCTAATCAGATGTTCAATATGTCCCAGTCTACATTGAACGATTTTTGCAGTGCCGATCTTTTGTTCGTTGGTGAAGGGAGTGAAAATTGAGGGGTAGGGATCAAATCGTTTGCACCACAAAACTCGAACGATTTTTCCAGTCTATTTATGTTCTCTCTCGTCTTCTTTCCATTTTTGTGTGTGTGTTCGGTGTCAGTGTGCCGTTCGTTTGATGGTGTGAGTGCATCTCAATGAAACATGAAGAGCACAGCAATACAAAAATGAAGAAGACAAGGAAAAAATCGTTCTGTGTGTACATTTCACACGATTTCTGGAAAAATCGGGTAATGTAGATCGGGACTATGCAATCAAGTGAAAATGAAAATTGGGCCATTTGCTTTCAAAACATTCGGGACGAATAGAAATGTTGAAAATTGTTAAGTAGTATTTTTGTTAGCTTTTCAAAAAATTGTCATTTAATTTCTGTACAAACTCTATAAATTCTTAAGTTATGGCATTGTGTGTAGAAAAAAATTATCCAGAATTCGATAACATTTATGGTGTTCTCCAGATATTTAAGACGAAGGGCATTTTGGAATTTTCAGAAACAATTTTAATAGACATAAAATAAAAGCATGGATTTCTGTGTATTTAAAAAAGCTATAATATGTTGTATACAGTCGACTCAACCTAACAACCCAATTGCAGAAAATTTGTTTTATTAACTGAACTACGGGTAAAAATATCTCAAACTAGTTTTGCCGTAGTAAATTTCTTGTTTCAGATAAACAATTTCCTTAGTTAGGTGAAGCCGAACGCAGTATTGTTAGCTTAACCGTTTGTTTTATTAGGTACCTATGTAGATTTCAATACCTTGAGTCACTTTTGTACAGGTTTTATACAGCAAGAAAATGCAAAAAAAATTACAAAAAATATGATTAAATTATATGCATAACCAATTATTTTATTTAATTAATTTTACGTGCGTCTGTTTATTTATCGAATGACTCTCATACGTTCCATAATTTGTGACAACAAAAAATACAAAATTTGTTCTTCTAATAAAACCATCGAATGTTTTTGATTTCTTTTTGTATATTTTAAAGAATTGCTTAGACAAAATATACTACGTATCTTGTTATCTACATAATGACTTCATATTTCTTTAGACACAAATCCCCCCTTCAATTGGGTGATTTATGAATATTTTTGTTTAAATCTATATGAGTTTGTATGAAAACATTTCAAAACTCTTAAAACAAGATAACATTTCCGACTGCACTTTCATCATGAAAAAAAAGAAATACAAAAATATCTAGAAAAAAAAACGATCTACCTACATAGGTACCTACTGACCGAATATCGCTTTATTTTTATCCCAGTTTGCACACCTGTATTGACACTGAACACGATCTTTATCTAGCATTCCAAATATTCCTCCTTTGCTTACGACATAGATAAGCAATTAGCTTCATATAGGTATGTAGAATTATAGATACCTTACCTACCTGGTGTCAGAGTGTCGGATCGAAATCCCAATAGTCAGTCCGCAATATTCCAGGGAAATAATTCCTCCCTCTTGTGATTACACTTTGTGAATGAATTTTGATTTTATTTCAATTTCAATAAAAAAAAATGAGCGCCCTTGAATACTTTTTCTAATAATTATTATTCACAATTCTGTCTTTGTATAGGTATCCGTTTCAAACATCTGGCTCTGAGAGACAATCAGACAATCCTTTGATATCCGTGAAGGACTCAAACTCAAGCAAGGTAAAAAAAATTCTCCTTAAACCATAGCGAAAACAACTAGTATACCTTCTATAAGATGGACCGGTTTAACCTTTGTTTTGAAAAATGCAACGCAAAATCTGAAAAAAAAAATATTTCTTTGTATGGGTGCAGCTCAGGGTAACTAGAAACAAAAGGACCAAAATACTATGACCTATTGGATAAATGGACTTTTTTTTCATTTAGCTTGTAGTTGCTGTAAGAAGAACTTGTTAATTTCAAAAGAAAAAATAATCGTTTTTGTTCGAATTCGGAATTTCTCCCTTTGGTGTCATCATTTTTGTTTGAGACTTCTTCTATACTTGTATTTGTAATACTGGGTTCTCGTTACTCGTCGTCGTCCTATAGGTCCTTTTGTTCTTGTGCGTTTTTCGTTTTGCCTTCTTCCTTTCAAAACAAAAAAAAAATAAAAAAAACTTAGACCATTGTTTTGATACCTGTTAGCTGAGAACAAAAATAAAATAAAAGGGGAATGAGAGAAGTAAGACGGAAGTTCTATAATCACCTCGAGGATCGACCCTCAGACTCAGATCTTCTCTAAATCAATAAAGATCAGTCACAACAGGTACACAAAAGAACTCATATTTCACCCATTGCTAACACACACACTCTCACACGCAAATACCTCTATAAGAAAAATCTATCGGATGGATCGTCAGACGGACAAAAAGACACCTACAGATATATGAAAACAAAATTTTTTTTTGTTTTTATTATTTGAGATTTTAAAAAGAATTATCATCCTCGCATTTCTTCTTTTTCCAAATGTATGTTTGTATGTGTGTGTGTGTTTTTGTATATCCGAGCAACACATCCGTCTGTCTGTAATTATTGGTAATTACGACGATAAATACAGCAACAACAAAAAACGTCAAATTAATGCTTTGATTGGGTTTTTTTTTTTCTTTTTGTTATTTCTTATGTTTAGGTAACTCTTGCTATAATTTTCAACTGACCGCGATCGAATAATATACTCACAGCGCATGGGAGTTGTTATTTTACTTTTTAAAGAAAATTAGACAGGTACCTTGTATCTAAAAACATTAACATTATAATTATCGAAGAGTTTGATATAAATCTGCAACAACCGTTAAAAAATAAATTTTAAGTATATACTTCTTTTTTGTTGTATTCTGGAACTTTTTACCTATACCTACCTACAAAGTTAAAACAAAATACTTATCCTCGATTTCAAAAAGCCCTTTTAAAAACTAAACAGGCTTTTAGGTCTTAAAATGACGTTTATTCCATACAAAATACGTCATTTAAAAATTTAAAAGCCAGTTGGCCATTAAAATGCGAATCAGAAAACGCAAAGGCAGGTAATGTAAAATTTTTGCGCAGGAAGCCCTTTTATTTTGAGATTTTTGTAGTTTAAGTACGCTGCTGATGCGAAACGAAATTTTCCTGTGTTCTCCAAAAAGACAACGAAATGCTTACTATAACACCGCGGAAAAATATTCATGGAGAGTTTGACGAATTGCAAATAAATAAAAGAAAATTTAACGAAAAAATCAATCAAGAGCCATGCTGTAATAAAAGTAACATAAAATAAAAACACGAACAAGCCCAAATGTCATTTTTCCGCACAAAATTAACTGTCCGGTCAATTAATTCTGTGCGAAAAAAGAGTGGAGACTTGTTAAAGCGATCTGGTTGGTGGAACAGTGTACAACAGAACGAAAAGCAGAACGAAATTTTTCGTTTATGATTTCGTCATGTCATTTTTGTACTAGGCTTAAAGTATAATATTCAAGCGAAATCAATTTTTTAATCCCAATTGAAGCTTGAACTGGAAGACAAGCTAGAGCTATGAAACTAACTTTTACTATTTTCAATTAGCTATTACTAGAAGATATTTTGTTTACTATCAAACTTAAGCTTAACGGTATCTACGCTTTGGCTTGAAATTCTAAGGTTTAGTTTGAGTTTTTTGTTCATTTATATTATTTGCGTTGACGAAATCTGTAAAGACTAGCGAATACGAGAAAAACCGCCACAACTTAGTGATTTTGTGGCAACATGACTAAATGTAGGTGCATCCCACCGGTGAGAGTAAATTTAGCAAGCTTTTTCTTTTAATAGAGCGCTCACTATAAAGGGGGTTTGACTACCCGTAACATGAACAAGCACAGTGCGAAATTAACTTCCACTGACCACAACGAAGCAATGGTAAAAAAGTCCCCGTCGATCTGACGGCGCGTGAGCACAACTTTTTACCCATTATCAAGTGTCGACAAAATCGCGAATAACTTTTGAAGGGTTTATACTATCGAAAAGTATTTAAGGTACAGTTTGTAGATCAAAAAATTTTCTAAAAAAAGTCCCACAGACTTTTTCCTACGACTAATGGTTAAGAAAGTACCTATGGCTTTAAAAAAAAACATCAAATAAAAAAAATCTCGTTTTTTTACCATAACTGTTAAGTCGTCAATACTTTCGAAAAAAAAAGTCTAGACACACTTCGTAGACCACAAAATTTTCAACTGCAACTAATAATTTGGGAAATAAAGCTATTTAAAAAAAGAACATAAAATGCCAAAAATATTGATTTTTCGGGTAGGTACAGCTTTTACAACTACCGTTCGATGAAGCTGATGTCACACACCATGAAGATCGTTGAGCGGATAATGGGTGGCCGCCTACGAAAAATAATAAGGCTGTCTGACGACCAGTGCGGGTTTGTTTCGGGTAATAAATGTTTTCGGAATCAGAATGGAAAAATATCGGGATTCCTCAGGAGATTTGCACATTGTATTGGTTGAATTTGAAGAAGCATTCGACAGCCACGAGATCTGATATGGGTTGCACTTAGGCAACGAGGAGATTGGGATGTCTACGTGATGATCATGGGCATTTCCTTTACTCTTTATTACTGTCATTGACTTTCTGCTTAAGGATAAGGGATCAGTTATTCTTTGCTGCAACGAGCACTTGATGTATGGGTGGATGTTCTGGAGGGAAATGGATACTGCATTAGCGCAAAAAAGACCGAATGGAACAGTGCTTCCCAAATGCGAAAAGTTTAAGGCCCGTTTGCTGATACGAAACATAAATATTTAACTTCAACATAAACTCTTATACTCTACTTTTTCCTTAGCATAAACTGTCACATAAATTCTCATGTTGAACATAAATCCTTAAGTTTAGTTTCAGCAAATGGGCCTAAGTATCGTGGATCTGTGAACTGTGATCAATAGCGAAGGATCTTGTGATGACGACATCAGCGTAGGGTGGATGTAGTGGCGGGAAAACTCTGCCATCTTCTGTGATCGAAAAATGCCACCTTATAAGCTGAAGGGAAAGCTCTACATGGCAGTTGTACGTCCAGCACTTACATACGGTTCACGGTGTTGGACAATGTACAAGAAGTATGAGAGTAAATTGACGGCAGCTGAAATGAAGATGCTTTGCATGACAGCAGGAATAAGAAAGCATGATCGAATAAGAAGCAAGAGAATCCGAGAAAGCCTACACGTCAAAAATACAGTCTTGGACAAAATAAAGCATGAACAACTTAGCTGGTACTGTCATGTACAAAGAAGATGCCATGAGAACCCAGTTCAAAAGGCAATAGAACAAGACGTTCCAATACTAGCGCGGCAGAAAGGCAGGCGCAAAAGCTCCTGTTTGAAACAAATGCAAGGACACCTGCATTTAACTAAGATATGGAACAATCCAAAACTGGAAGGCCTGTCGACTTTTTCTGAGGACAAACCAGCGAACCCCACAAGTGGAACCTTAGGTGCAGCAGTTGAGTGAGTTGTGGTCCCCCTCGAGATCATGACAATCACCGCGCCGGTAAAATGAAGAAGGTTGATTTTTCGGGTATTACTATTTAACCGTGAATTTTAACGAAAAGTAAAAGAAGATTATTAAGGTAATGTAATTATCTATCAGAAAACTTGTTATTTGACCTTGGAGTTACTGTAAAAAAAATAATCTTATAAATTAAATAAATAAAGAAAATAAAATAAAAACAAATTAAATTACATTATTTGGGAGGCACGAATAAAATAAATAAATAAAATAAATAAAATAAATAAAATAAATAAAATAAATAAAATAAATAAAATAAATAAAATAAATAAAATAAATAAAATAAATAAAATAAATAAAATAAATAAAATAAATCAAATAAATAAAATAAATAAAATAAATAAAATAAATAAAATAAATAAAATAAATAAAATAAATAAAATAAATAAAATAAATAAAATAAATAAAATAAATAAAATAAATAAAATAAATAAAATAAATAAAATAAATAAAATAAATAAAATAAATAAAATAAATAAAATAAATAAAATAAATAAAATAAATAAAATAAATAAAATAAATAAAATAAATAAAATAAATAAAATAAATAAAATAAATAAAATAAATAAAATAAATAAAATAAATAAAATAAATAAAATAAATAAAATAAATAAAATAAATAAAATAAATAAAATAAATAAAATAAATAAAATAAATAAAATAAATAAAATAAATAAAATAAATAAAATAAATAAAATAAATAAAATAAATAAAATAAATAAAATAAATAAAATAAATAAAATAAATAAAATAAATAAAATAAATAAAATAAATAAAATAAATAAAATAAATAAAATAAATAAAATAAATAAAATAAATAAAATAAATAAAATAAATAAAATAAATAAAATAAATAAAATAAATAAAATAAATAAAATAAATAAAATAAATAAAATAAATAAAATAAATAAAATAAATAAAATAAATAAAATAAATAAAATAAATAAAATAAATAAAATAAATAAAATAAATAAAATAAATAAAATAAATAAAATAAATAAAATAAATAAAATAAATAAAATAAATAAAATAAATAAAATAAATAAAATAAATAAAATAAATAAAATAAATAAAATAAATAAAATAAATAAAATAAATAAAATAAATAAAATAAATAAAATAAATAAAATAAATAAAATAAATAAAATAAATAAAATAAATAAAATAAATAAAATAAATAAAATAAATAAAATAAATAAAATAAATAAAATAAATAAAATAAATAAAATAAATAAAATAAATAAAATAAATAAAATAAATAAAATAAATAAAATAAATAAAATAAATAAAATAAATAAAATAAATAAAATAAATAAAATAAATAAAATAAATAAAATAAATAAAATAAATAAAATAAATAAAATAAATAAAATAAATAAAATAAATAAAATAAATAAAATAAATAAAATAAATAAAATAAATAAAATAAATAAAATAAATAAAATAAAATAAAATAAATAAAATAAATAAAATAAATAAAATAAATAAAATAAATAAAATAAATAAAATAAATAAAATAAATAAAATAAATAAAATAAATAAAATAAATAAAATAAATAAAATAAATAGAATAAATAGAATAAATAAAATAAATAAAATAAATAAACAAAAATAAAATAAATAAAAAAAAATTAAATAAATAAGTAAAACATAAATAAATAAAACATAAATAAAAAAAAAACATAAAATAAAAAAAAAACAAATAAAGCAAAAAAAAAATAATTATCAAGTACCTACCTATACAACTGTTAAAATAACTTAGTACTAAATTTAAAGTCAACTACCAAATACCATGGTTAAAATCAACACTAGCCTTGTCAAAATTCGACGAAAAAAATGTATTTAGAAGAATTTGATTTTGAAATAACATGGCATATTTTCTTATATCAGTTCTTAAGGGGTTCTGTTACTTGAAAAGCTAAATTTGGTTTGATTTTTAAAACTTCCCTAATCGTATGTGCTGACTAATGGGACCTATTTGGGAATGACTTGGAATGTATCTACTTAAATAACGTTGTAGGGACAAAATAAAACACAAATCTGCAATTTCGTATAGAAAAATATAGAAATCCCACAAATTTGTTTATCTTATACAAATAAAAAAAAAACTTCAACCTATCTAGCAAAGATGTAAACATCGGTAGACACTTAATACTCGAATGTGAGAGTATAGTTATTTCAAGGAAAAAATCATAGAACCCGATTTTTTTTATTTTTATTTTGGAAGGCAACCCACACTTCTTGATGCTTATGGAAGTTGGCTGAGCGCTAAATAAGAAAGCAATTTACCCAAACACTGTCATATCGCCAGAAAACATAGATTAAAACCACCCATTATGTATAATATAGAGGAGAACGCGCTGCCAACTCCAACCAATACGACTTCGAGAGAGAAACGCCCATCCGCTACTTTTTTTCAAAAAAATAAAATAAAATAAAAAAAATTCCACACATAAATATATGTGCAGATATTAAGATGATATACAAATGAAATTGTACATACCTACTTATATTTTGTATATTTCTTCAAATTTTCTTCTCAATTTAAAATTTTTTTTACTCCTTATAACGAAAGAACAGAAAAAACCTTTTATTCTAGAAGATCCTATTAAGGTATGCAAGAAAAAAGGGATTTCAACTTTTATCATGAGCCAAACAGTCGTTCTCATCTGAACTCAAATTTCCATATCGTTTGTCCTTTGGAGAGATTGTGTGCTTGTGCTATAATATACACAGAAACCACACACACACATATGATGCTTGGCTGCTCCATGATGGCTAGGATACGTGTAGTGTATCCTTCGTTCTTCTAACACCTACCTACCACAGAAAATTCATTTCTTTTGTTGTCCTCTATATTTTCTCAAAAGCATTTTTTTTATTTCGACATATCATCTCTCACCGTAGTCGTTGGTGGTAGAAAAGTGCAAAACTTCAATATATTTAACCCTTCACGGATTCTTTTTTTCTATCGCTTCGTCTACCCTTAACCCTCTGAGTATGAGCGTGGGACTTTCTATTCTAGTTCAGCTATATTCAGTTTTTTTGATGATTTGTTTGCTATCGAAAACTTGTGGGAGGAGGGGGTAGAGACTAAGAAGGGTTTCTACAAATGATTATCAATTGACATTTGAAAGTTCAGTCCTTCATTTAGGGAAAACAATATATTTTTTTATTTTAAAAATATATGAACATTTTTCTAAGATATGAAGGCATTTTAAGTCCCTATAACAACAAAATCCTGCAGAATTTTATGATGATTAAATATAGTATATGCATATTATGTATATACATCGGTACGCGTAAGAGTAAAATCTATTGAAAACAAATCCTTACCAAAGAAATAAACAAATAGAAAATAATATTTTGGGTGACTCAAGGAATCCACATGGGTCCCTTATTTTTTACAAAAAAAAAAACATCTGTAAATATGAATGAGTAAAACTGTCAGATAAAAAGTTTCGGACAGGCTTTTTACATAAAATCTTCATCCAGATTTGTGACTATAAATCATTCGCAAGATGAATGATTAGAACCGGATTTGCACTTTTAGTGCAAATGTACAATGATGCAATAACTCCAAGCCACCAACATTGACTAGCGATCGGGAAAGGTATAGAAAGGAGGCGCGGATCATTAAGTTTTACCGTTTCCCACTTTAAACATAAGTATGTACTGTAGACTGTTTAAGATATACGATTTGTTCAGTTTAACGGCGATGCAGTTAAGCGAATTCGACTGTACGTAATGGTTATAACATAAGCAATTTAAATTAGGTTAGTTTTTGAAGGTTTCTATACTTAAGAAAATCTATAAGATTGAAAAATTATTCAGTACGGCACGTTCAGTAGCGGATCTCGTTTTTCTCAAATTCTAATAGGGTTTTAGTCCCAAATGCATTTTTTTTGTTAAATAGGCTAAGTTATTAGGGTAAATTGTTGTTGCATTTAACATGTTAATTGTTCAGCCCCAACCCCGTTTTTTTAAATATATCTTCAAGCTTTAGCCCCAACTTCGGACTTTGACAGTCCCCAGAATTAAGCCCCAAACACTCTCTGGAATCGAATTGGTTGCTTAGTCCTGACCACAATTATGGTTTTTATCGAAATCGTCTTTCAAATTTTGCTTTAAGCTTACCAAAACAATCTACCCTTTCATGCTTTTCACAATTAGGTATAATAAGACCCTTTAGCCACCCCCTGGATCCAAAACTGGGCAAGTTCTAATTTAAGTATAGAAAGACTCCCGAGTTCTTCTTAAGCAGAGTGACCCTTCTATACTTTAAATGGATATTAGTATGACATTTAAACTAATTGCTAGTAATCTATTTCTTGTATAAGTAAAGCTAGTAACTTTTATGCAAACATTATTTTTGCATTGAATATCAAATTCTAAAAATTAAAGGACGACTGCAATTTCCATTGATGACCTGACCATCCTCCCCGACTCAACATATATAAAAAGAAGAAGAAAAAGAAAAACAAAGTGTCAAATGGGCTGTTTATTTTGCTTCTGCACATACACACTATAATAGGGTGGGTCATTAAAATACAAAAATCAATCAACTATTTCAAAAATGACTTGATAAATTTTTAAAGATTTTCGAAAAGTTGTATCTTAGAACTAAAAGTAACGAAACCTCCTACAACTAATGTTAAACAAAACAACAAAATCTTATTTTTATCGAAATTGTCTTTCAAATTTTGCTTTAAGCTTACCAAAACAATCTACCCTTTCATACTTTTCACAATTAGGTATAATAAAAGTCTGTGTTAAAATGACTTCTCATAGAACCAAATTAGATTTGTTTGTTACGTAAGCTTCTCAAAACATTTAATAATATTACATGCATATATTTTTAATTTTTTTTTTAAGAAATTTCAAAAATAGGTTGATGATTTGTTTTGGAATAAGTGTTTTAAAAAATGTATGATATATTAATTTATTTATTTATTTGATTATCTAGGTACAAGTTTTGTATCATACAGACTATTAACAATTTAGAAAAAATATATATCTAAGTTAATTCATTAAATAAAATATTTTAGTTTTATATTCTATTATAGTTTTATATGCTACAACAACATATAAAAGAAACGCTCAAGGGATTTTTAATTTTATAGTTCGCATATAAATATTTATGTCTATTTAATCTGCTCAAGAAAAGAGATGGAATTCTTTTTTTTAGCTCAATTTTCAGTAGATATTTATTAGATAATGAACAGATTAAACTAAATTTCAAGAAACAACATCAATTTCTTTTTAATCCAGAAATTATTTTTTTGAAAATGTTGATATGTAGCGTAGAGAGATTTAAATTGATAACGATAAATTAAACTTTAGCACCCATTATCGTTTAAGCGATTTTTTAAGCGACTAGAGCGCTTTTCTGAAGCATACAAATAAGACGAACATTTTTTTTAAGTAAGCGACTAACATACAAAGGTAATATCAATACATATTTTAAAGTGTTTAATCGGAAATAAAAAAGTTAGCCCACTTTGTTCACAGCTAATCATCTTTAATTTATCATTAATGCAAGAATTTAGTTATAGAATGTGTTTGTTTACTAAAACTTGTATCAACAAATTCAGTTTGATTTTTTACTCATTTATTCGTTAGTCAATCAGCCGATTTTGGTTGATAAGCGTTATTAAATTAGAACTTGTGGAAATCGAATTATCTACAAATAAAAACCTACTGCAGACAAACTGGCTCTAGATGTCAATATTCAGGGCTCAACAATTGAGGGACGTGCCAAGCTGCCACGACATCAATTTTTTGAAAAAAAAAATGATTTTCATGTGACCCACCCTATGGCAACAAACATAAGAACAAAAGGCCAGAACCTTGATGCCTAGCCTAGAACTATACCAACTTCACTATAACTCACCAGTAGCAGCAGAGGTAAACCATCAAGCAAAGGACATAACAACGACAAAAACGACGACGAAGAAGGCCAGGCCAGCACACATTAACCTTAAGGAGTTGAATTATGTTAATCTTGTTTTGTAATGACATGTCTCGTACATTCGCAAAAGATCGTCTCCTTTTTTTATTTTTTTTTTTTACATACATAGGTTCCTACTTATTTGTATCTGTGAAGGTACATATTTCCTTGCGAGAAAGAAAAGAAAAAAATAAAGAACCCAGCCCCAACCCAGCCGGCAAGGACCCCAATTCGAGAGTGGGTATGAGTAAGGTGACACTGGATGTGTGGCTATGGCAGGATATAGCGGGTTGGTTGAGGGGTGGGTGACGATGGGGGGATGTGGGGGAGGTACTGGCATTATAATAATAAAAACAGGAATATACATCACCCTTGGAATTTACGTTGTTCCTTCTTTATTTCTTGTCTTCCTCTGATTTATCAGAAATGAAGTAAAAATTGCTTCGTGAGAGCGATGTGATATTGTGGAGCTAGGTGGTTGATGTGGGGGTTAGGGGGTAGGTTGGTGAACACACATATAATCATCTTCCACCCCCTTTTGAAATATGTAATTTTGTTCTGTTGTTTTTTTCTTTCGCCCTCGTCTTTTTAATATGAAGAGCGCAAAACAGAAGATGATGGTGCAGGAGAAACACGACGAAGAAGACTAACAAATAATAAAAAATGAAAAAAAAAACAAAACTTTTGGCGAGCGAGGAAGATACCACGTCCTTTTTAGGAATAATCGTATGCATGGGTGATTTTGGTGTTATAGAGGGCGGTTAAATTTGGGGGAAGTGAAGCGAGGCACAGGACGTGGGACAGACGTGTGTGTATACATTTTTTTTATCCACAGTGATGTATGCAGGCACCTCAATGTTGCTTTCCAAACACTTTCTTTCTCATAAGCAGCAGCTAACTGCTTATGAGAAACGACTCACACTCACAACGCTAGTTGACTTTTTAAAACACAAAAAGATTTTAAGCGTAGACGAGGAGGACGACGACATTTTTAGCTCAGGCGATTGGACAAATGATGGAAGAGCACATGGTAATGGAAGGTACGATTTTTGTGCTTCTCTCATTTTTTTTCCATTCACTCACCCAGACCCTCTCTCCCATAAACCTTCTTGAAACTTGTCTTAGAGATCTCTCTGTGAAATCTGAGGTGTGGTGTGAGCGAGTGGCGTGAGTGAGTAAGTGAGTGCGGGAGGGTGGCAAGGACGGTTTTTGCTTAACTTTTTTTTATTCGTATGTGCTTTTTAATTTATACTTTCCTTCTATCTTATAGAAAAAAGGGGTGATTTTTTTGTTTTCTTTAACTTTAAGGAAGTAGGTACCCACACACATATGAGCTCACTGGTGGTGTGCGTTTTTTATGATTTTTTTTGTTCTCCTTACTTCAAAGTATTTGTTACATTAGTTAGAAACGCGCGTTATGTATGGACCCCCAATGTGAGCGTGTGTGTGTGTCGTGTCCTGTATGTTTTTTTATTTTTATTTTAGCAAGGGAAATAAAAAATCTTACAAATGACTTCATGGCCGAAAATTGAAGAAGAGACCCAAAATCGATAATAAAGAATAAGTGTACGTAAAGGGTCAGGTTTTCTTTCTGCTGTTTTTTATTTCCACCCCTGCCTGGGTGGAAGAATAAGAAATTTCTTAAAAAAACTGAGAACAGTTCTTAATTTTTAGTTGAATGTACCAGATAATAAAAAAAAAACA